>JAHWFP010262360.1:0-40006 GCA_023313725.1 Lithobius niger
TTTAAATTTGACGGAAGTCACTGGGAAAATTATTGCGGTGTATGTCACCGATGATTCTCCCAGCAACGTATAATTGTGGTACAACGTAGACTATGGAGTAGCTCATTCAGATGTTTCCAACTATAAAATTAACTGTGTAAACGTTAAAAAATTTTAAATAAAAAAGGTATGGAAATTAAAAACTACGACTTTTCGAGCATTAGAAAGACACTAAATATCATCCTTACCCTCAAATATCAGATGTTTAACTTTAGGGCGTGCAACTTGCGGAAAAACTAACTTATTGTTTAATTTCATCTGTAACGAAAGATGGCTCGACTACGACCAGTTATTTATTTACAGTGAAACTTTATGTCAATCAAAGTACAAATCTTTGCAGTCTATATTTGATGAAATTGAAAAAAAAAATAGGTGGAATGTCACTTTATTTATCGATTATCAAATATATTTAATTCTTCCCGAAGAACTGGACCCAAACTTTTGAAACGTGACTGTATTTGATGATTGCCTTTTAGACAAACCAAAAAACATCGAACGTTACTTCGCTCTAGGAAGTCATTCAAACGCCGATGTTTTTTATTGCAGTCAGTCCTACGCCAGAATTACAGAACAAGTGGTCAGAGATAATGCAAATTTATTACTCCTTTTCCTCGTGGACGAGTTAAATTACAACACGTTTATGAGAATAATTTTGGCCCATACATGGAATTTTTGGACTTTAAAAGGTTGTGTCAAAATTGTTGGAAAAAGCCTTACAGGTTTTAATCGATTACCAAAACGTTAATCGAGGGGAGATATAAATGTTAGTTTTTACCTATTATACAAAAGAATGGAGAAAAAAAAGGGAAATCGCAAGACTCAAACGACGTTTAACTAAAAAGTTTTAAAATCACGTTTGGGTGAGAGAGAGCAAGAAGAATCACAGCGAGACTTTTTTAAACCGGTAGTGAGCACTTTGACACCAACGGTTGATGCTCTAATACCAACGTCGTTCAGTGGTGTGAAAACTCCAGCCGAACACATGCAAACTACACCGATAAAAGCTCCTCAAAGAGGAAGAAACTGATGACTTATTTAACGTAATTGTTCACGTAATTATTTAACGGATTGTTTAACCATAAGTAGTGTTACTATGAGTTTATAAGATTGTCCATAATGCTGGGCATTACCTATGGACACACCGCATGCTCAAACTGAATTTTTTTCCGTGTGATTATAAAATCTTATTTCTGTGTACTGCACTGAATTGTTTGAATTTCTTCTACAGGCCATCAAATTACATAATTTACTTTTATTTATTTTCTACAGACTTGAAACTTCATTAAAATTTTACGATGAAAACTTCTTCGCCCTGCATTCTTATCTTTACATGCATAGTCTAAGGTCAGATTCACATACGGTACTGGTGGTGTAGTGGATAACGTGTCTGATTCAAGTGTGAGTAGTGCCGGGTTCGATCCTTGCCGGTGGACTTCGTGATTTTTTGTGAGAAATTGTTGTGTGTTATTTTAACAATGGTGCCCCAATGTTGGCACGATGGAGTCGTGCCAACTGCTTTGACATCGTTGGACCAGCGTTGGCTAAGTAACATCAGCTAGGTTGGGTTACAAACACCGCACCAACGTTGAGCCTATACGTTGGTCAAGACATTGGTCAACGAGACAAAATAAGGTTGGGCCAACCGTTGGCTGCAAACGATGGCCCAACAATAACCATAGGCATTACTATGTTGGGCCAATTGTTGGCCAACAAATCAATGCTACTTGGGAGGAGCGATGCCTCCTACAAATTTACAAGTTGATTTAGGTAGCGTGTTCCACAATAAAGATTTCAAAACCCTACTCAAGTGTCATAACATAACATGTCCTCTATGTACTCTGAAAAGAAAGCGAGCATGGTCGAACATTTCAACAGAATGCTGAAAACTCGAATGTGGAAAAGATTCACTAGGCAGGGGACTTACAAGTGGACGGACATTATCGACGAGTTAGTTTCCAATTACAATAACACGTTTCATTCCACCATAAAACTTAAAATGAGGGAACTAACCAAACGTCACGAACCGATGCCGAGACAAACTAGTACTAAACGGTTGTTGAACAACCCAAATTCGCCTTAGGAAATAAAGTCAGGATTTCTAAAGTTAAAAAATTTTTGATAAGTGGTATTTACAAAATGTAACAAACGAAGTTTTCACAATTGGTAAAGCGCAAAAAAACCCAACCAGTTATTTTAATTTTAAAAAACAAGTAGGGTGAACCGGTGCTCGGAGGTTTTTACGAACTAGAACTTCAAAAACTCTAGTTCCGTATTTGTTACAAATAGAACAAGTATTACATAAGACGAAAGAAAAGATGGAAAAATGTTTTACTTCGTTAAATGGAAGGGCTATGACTCTAAATACAATAGTTAGACAGACAACATTAGCAATCTTAAATAAATACGACCTTCCCTTTATTAAAAAAATTAAATAATAATAAACACTTTAACCATCATAGAGAGATGGTATGGAATATGGAAGGGCAATAAGCCAACTTACACTGCTCTAACACAATTTAAATTTAATATTGTCGCTTCAAGACCTGTAAAAGAGGGACTTTGTTAAGGGCAAGTTTAAAGGCTCCAACTGAGACCGCACAAACCGCAATATCAGGAAGTGAGTTCAAAGGTGCAACCACCCTCATCGCAAAAAAATTCCGTCTACATTAAAGTCTCGATGTCTGGACTCGCAGCTTGAGTGGATGACCTCGAGTTGAATTGTAAGTACCGAACTCAAAAAAAGGCAAGTCGACCGAGAACGTCCATGAACAATCTTAAAAGTAAGTATTAAGTCTGATTTCAGCCTTCGAAGTTCAAGTGGCTCTAGATCCGCCCTCCTCAGACTATCCCCGGGAGAAAGATTCCAAAATCCCAACAGGCTACGTGTGAAACCACGCTGGACCGATTCCAGGAGGTCAATGTCCTGCACCAGATAGGGCAACCAGGCTGGGCTTGCATATTCCAAAAGTGACCTCACGAAGACCTTAAAAGCCCACACAAGATTTGCTACATTTCTAGAAGTAAAACATCGTCTCACGATAGCCAAATGGCTAAATGCACTTGCAACAATCTTTCTACAGTGGGTTGTCGATTTCATATCTTGGGAAAACCAGACACCCAGATCTTTTATTAAAGTCCCAGAGGATAATACTGTGTCAGACAGCTTATACTCTGTATTTGGATGTGTGTGGCCTATATGAAGGAAGCAGCACTTGGCAAAAGAAAGGCAATTGCCATTCCATCGACCATTCATAAACTGAATTTATTTTATTTGCTAGGCTTACACAACTTTCGTGGCTAACAATTTCTGATCCAAGTTTAAAATCGTCTGCAAACTTAAGCCCCAAACAATTATTCGGGTTCGGTGTAGATTGTAGGGCGTTTACATAAATTACAAACAACACAGGGCCTAGTACAGATCCCTGAGGAACTCCACTTATTACCTGGAGCGAGTCGGACAAACAGTCATCGATTCTCTCTCGTTGTGTACGGCTAGTAATAAATGCCTTTATCCACTGCAGTAGTTTTCCTCCAACTCCCATTCTTAACAGTTTATACAATAACTTTTCATGCACAACCTACCCAAAAGCTCGCTGGAAGTCAAAATAAATTACATCAAGTTTTTAATGTGTAAAACTTTTTCAATGCAATAAACTTGTAAAAAATATTTTAATTTAATTCCCTTACTCAATTTTTCTACTTCCCTTCCTCAATTTGTTCTTCCCTTCCTCAATTTTTTCTTCCTTATTATTAAAAAGGATAAATATTTTTTATTTTTCAGAATAGATCATACAAAATATTTCACCTGTGTTTACTGCGCAGAAATATTCACTTCTAAACATCAACTACGCAATCATCGTTGGTCGGAGCACTCGTCCATTCTGAAAGAAGAATGCGAGTGTTTCACTGACAAGTTACCCATACATCTTAGGGATTGAGTTCATCTATCCCAAATGCAAGGTCTCTGCCACCATCAATACGAGATGTATCTCCCAAAAGAATTGGGACTCATCGATCAACTTCAGTTTCTACTGTAGGTTCGCCTGGCCTTGCAATCGCCTTTACTGGTTTGCCTAAACCGGATGGTAAGATCCAAATCTGCTTTGAGGTCAAATTCGTCAGGGATACGATGGTAATTCAGGCAGGTTTCCGATCCAGATACTCTGAAAACTACAACACGAACGATATTCTCTTAAATGAAGCCTTTGTTAAAATTCAAATTTCCATTGACGCTTTCGCTGAGCATGGAAGTGGTTGGGTTATTTCGCGAGTGATCAACCTCATCATCAGGGTAGCAAAGTACAAACCGATTCAGGAGTCGTCTTGCATTCCGCTCCCAAAGGCGCTCGCCGGCAAATTGTATGCCGTAGTTGACATCCAAAACTTAAACGACTAGAAATACTTTTTGTACTCAGTACTAGCCGTGGGTTTACAGTTGACCAACGAAGACCGGGAAGATTATCTCGAGTTCGAAGATATGCTCGACACCAGCATGATTTCTTACCCGATGAAGGTCGGTGAAATCAACAAATTCGAAAAGGCAAACGATTTCTCTATTAACATTATAGGTTTTCACAAGATTCACTTCATTCCACTTCATTTATCGAAAAATTTAAATGGTCAACCCATCGATCTTCTCTTGCTGGGCGTTAAATACGACGAAGACTCTGGAACGGTGAACACCCATTACTGCTCCTTTAGAAACGTAGCTGGATTTTTACGCTTCTGAGGGACGGGCAGTAACGCCAAGTTCTATTGCCGGAACTGTTTTGCAGGGTTCGGAAAGGAATGGATGCTCTCGACTCAGCGGAAAGAATGCATGAAAATCAACCCTGTGCAAGTGCCTAAATTCATGTTACCCGGAGAAAACTTTCTCAAGTTTCGGCAATGCAACCATAAAACCCCCTTCCCACGCATAGTCTACGCCTATTTCGAATATATCCTTCACCCCGTGCAAACCGCTCAACCTTAAGCTTCAACAAGTTCGACGAATAAAATACATCAGAACGCTCGCTGCAGCTTCGGTTACATCGTTGTTGGACAGAACGGGGAGATTTCAGCCAGCAATATTACTTGGGAGAAGACGTCATTGACGTGTTTTACGAATGCATGGTGGAAGAAGCCTGGGATTATTTCACTCTGTTGAAAGATGTGAAACCCCTGAAACTCACACGAGCCAAAAAAGACAGCAACTCTTACACCAACTTCTGCCATTACTGTGAAAAACCATTCGACTGCAAAGACCCCAAGAACGTTAGCGAGCAAAAGGTTAGGGACCATTGCCACATCAACTGGAAGTACAGGGGAGCCACTCATTCAAAATGCAACTTAAGCGCTCGAGAATGGAGAAATATTCCCGTGGTATTCCAGGGCCTAGAAATCTACGACATGCACCTCCAGGTACCCGCCGTGCACAAGTTCAAGGGAAAAGTGAAAATCACTAGCCGAAATGTGGAGAAGTTTTAGAGCATGACTGTTAAAAGCAAGGCAGTAAATCTTCAATTCATGGACAGTCTAAGTTTCTTAAAATCTTCGTTGGACACTCTGATGGAGAACTGCAGGAAAAGAACATCGGCTTCCCCATTCTCGAAGCCGCCTTGGACTCTCCCATGTTGAGATCTTGCCAGGATCCTGTTTAAGATCTTATAGGATCCTACCGTAAAATCTTACTAAGATCTTGTAAGATCTGAGGCAAAGATCCTGAAGGATCTTGTACAAGATCTAAGTAACAATCTTGTAATATCTTGTGCAAGATCCTGTAGGATCATTGCCTCAGATCTTACAAGATCTTAGTAAGATTTTACGGTAGGATCCTGTAAGATCTTAGTCAAGTTCTTACTGGTTCTTGCAAGATCCTGCACTATTATTGCAGGATCTTACCAGATCATACAGCCTAGTTTACGGGTCTTGTAGGAACCTACCAGATCTTGTAAGATCCTAAAAGAACCTATCAAAAATGCTATAGGATTCTACCATATCCTACAGGATTATGGCAGGATCCTGTAAGATCTTAGGGTTCTTGCAAGATCCTGCCAGTATATTGCTGGATCTCGTAGGATCTTATCAGGTCCTATAGTAGCCTATCTTGTAGAATCCTGCAAGAACCTATCGCATATGCTGTAGGATCTTACCAGATCCTGCAAGAACCTATCAAATATCCTGTAAGGATCTTACCAGCTCCTACAGGATATTTGATAGGTTCTTGCAGGACCTTACAGGATTATGGCAGCTCTTGCAGCATCTTACCACATTCCCGAAGGCAGAAAAGGGTGCAACGTGCGGCTATGTCGCAGATAATCGGGCACAGTCGCAGACAAAACGTGCCTTTTGATCAAATTTCTGCCGTTTCGCCAATTTTTGACCAGTTTGGACATACCAATATACCATTTTAATCGTCTCGACGAGACCTTTCCGTTGGTGGAAGAGCCAGATCGATCAACAGAATAAAGCACTGATAAGTTATTCAGTAAAAATCAATAAATATCCACGTAACCATACGAAGATAAGCTGCAGACAATTTTTCCCTGACAATTGGTATCACAGACAGAGGTAGAAAATTCTGCTTTGGAGACCACATTCTGTGTCCTAGTTTACGGGTTCCTGGAAGATCGTATCGGATTCAACCCATGTTGAAAAGGGTTGAAGCCGTTTTTGGTAGTCTTTTAGCCTTAACCCTTATTGTGGCATTACAACTCTCCAATTTGAATACATTTTCAGTTACTTAACTGAAAATTGGTTAATACAGTCTTTGAAAATTATAAATACTGTGGCGCAAAACGTTCGTTACTATTATTATTCCTGAGACACGAAAATTTTATTTTCATGGTTGTTACTGCAGTCGCCATTTTGGTGAGTAGCAATCAAAACTAACGTAGGCCTACCCCTTGTCAATAGCCAGTTGCCATTTGGCAAGTGGTGACCACCGACCAACACTGGTGCAGATTAGGCTTATCTGTAAGACTACACATTGCAATATTAAAACATTTGATGTATAAGCACGTGTTGCAAGCTTCAGCAATATCAGCCAGTCACCAAATAGCGAGGAAAATTCAACAGATGATGTCTTCAGTTTATGGGCAGTAACAAATCCCTAAGCTCAAACTATCGTAGGCTTTCTCTAGAAGTATACTAGATAGAATCAAACGATTTGTGGTATTCAGTAGCCTATAGATACCACTACCTGTTCCAAACTGGAGAGCAAAACAACACAATAAATGAGGACACCTGAAATAGCACCAAAATTGCTACAACCTTTTCTCATTGAGTAGATTCCCGGAAGTATCAAACTAATTTTCATATTTCCTGGCCACGTGGCGACTTACTACGTATTTATTTTTGTGAAAGTTGATGTGTGACCGCCATAAATTATTGAAGGTAAAATTGGTTTAATTTGTTCACTAAAATACCACCACAAAATTGTTTCTGTAGATATTTTCTTAAACAATTGATTTCGCCTTAGGAGATTTTAAATTTTTTTTGGACAGCCCCTTAATTTTTTATAAAACTAATGCCACTGTTGATGGTAGTTTATAATTGCCGGTAGTTGACAACCACATCGCCGATAATACGGTTAGGGCTGAAGTAAACCCATTTTTTTCCTAAATCGATGGCCGACGCAGACACAGAACCAACAGTGGCACGTTACAGAATCTTGCTTCTATTATTAATAAACTTACTAATCCTTCAGAAAGAAAGCCGTAATTGTCACAGAAAGCTATAAATGTCTTTGCCGTGAGGCCCGATGCAACACTGAAATAGGGTACGCAGTTTCGGTGGCTTTCCATCGTACAACACACAATTTCAAATATACAATACTAGCACTTCAACTTACACAGTATTGGCGAATTTTCGACAGTTTTGAAGAAGTTTTTGTGACTTCCTACTGCCTTCATCAGGCCATCAGAAACACGTTTTTTTCCGGTTCATATCTAAATTTGTTGATGAAGACAATACGAAGTTATGAAAACAACACCAAATCCTTCAAAACTGTCGAAAATTCGACAATACTGTGTAAGTTTAAGTGTTAGTATGGTTTATTTATTACGGTTTTGTAGTTTCAAGTATACTGTACTGGCCCGAATATAATACAGTATTTTTTTCCGAATTTGTTTCATTAAAACTGCATCTTCGTCTTATATTCGCGACCAAATCCATTACTCGGCCAAACTTTGACCGATTTTGAAGTTTGAATATACCATTCCAACAGTTTTTTAAGAGCTATCCATTGGTGCTAACCAGAAATCAGTAACTCAAATAAGTTTTTGAATTATACAGCAAAAACTAAAATATAACCAAAATTGGACCTTAAAAATTGTTATAGAGTCCCACAATAAAAAAAAACCTATAGGCTAAAACTTATGATTCTGAATCAGCATTGGCTGAACTATTCTATAATATCAACTATATTATAGGCACTGGCACTGGCAGAATCTTGGATGCAAAGTCTGCCTTATAATCGTCCTAGTTCATTTTTGTCGAATTTATGAGTTAAAAAAGGCAATTCGCCTTATATCCAAGCCGTCTTACCATAGGGCCAGTATGGTAAACAGAATCTACACTAAATCGAAAGATTAAACTTGGTGTGTACTGAAAAGTCACTAATACACTTTTACCAAATGAGTTCAATACAACTGCTATTCATCTTAACACCTTGTATGCATAGTTTTAAAGGAAAAAACATTATTCATCCCAATATCTTTGCAAATTTTCGACATCCTGGTTTTATGGTTTTGGAGGGGCTCAGTAGACTCTTTTTCAGGCTACTACATCACCGCTCACTTCGTCGTGATCGTTCATCTACAATTTGAATTCGGCAAGGGGGCCGTAGCCTCTGATACTTGCAGGGCCGGTACGCCATTTTCTTCTTAACAACTAAAACTTGCCTGTCTGCAGAAATTGGATGCATGGGTTGCATGTCCCTGGACACACATCAATGTTCGAGTTGGGCTTGAGGAGTGTCGTGGTGCCTCCCCAGTTTATTCAGTGCCGAATTTCCTTGAGGTGTACTGCAATGCCATTAGTTTCATCTTCACACCTGGTGTCAGCCATGTGCTGCTTGACACTCGTGCGCACACCTTTTCTTGTTTCTCCGACATAAATGGCATCACAGTCCCCACACGGAACTCAGTAAATGCCTTCACAAGTTTTCTTAACGTCCTTCAGGGCTTCATCTTCTTGCTGTCTGGTTTCACCTCTTCTTCTTGCTTTGGCACCAGGAATGGCATGCTTTTTCATCAGGTCGCCCTTTCGGCTCTAAAAGGGTTCTGGACGTACGATACGTCCTCATGCAGGAGGAACTCTTAATGGCCTAAGGGACCACGTGATGAAAAAGCATGCCACTCCAGGTGCCAAAGCAAGAAAAAAAGGTGAAACAAGAGAGGAAGATGATGAAGCCCTGAAGCGTGTTAAGAACATCTGTGAAGGCATTTACCGAGTTACGTGTGGGGACTGTGATGCCATTTATGTCGGAGAAACAAGAAATGGTGCATGCACGTGAGTCAAGCTGCACTTGGCTGTCACCAGGGGGGCTACGCCGATGAATATCCATGGAACTTCAAATCCAAGCATCCGGTTTCTGCTGAGAGGAGAGTTTAATAAGTTGCTGTGGGAAAAATTATGTACCCGTCCTGCAAGTATCAGATGCTACAACCCCGCATCGAATTAAAACAGCAGACAAATGGTCACAACAAAGAGTGGTGATGTTGTAGCCTGAACAAGCAGTCGACTGAGCCCCTCCAACACCATAAAAGCCAGACTATCGAAACCTTGCAACGATATTGGGATGAATAAAATATTTTTTCCTTTGAAACTAAGCATACAAGACAAACGGAGGCCTCAAAACTTTAAATTAAGTGATGTGACATTTTTAGATTACAGATGCTGTTGTTAACTCATTTGAACTTGTTTGGTGGTGACTTTTCAATTTATATCGTATCAAAATAAAAATCTGTATTAGCATGGGCTGCTCAAGTCACAACATTTAAAACACTTGCTTTTTCAGACAACCTAAAATGGTAGCTTGGTTCCATTTTTCCATTTGTTGCAGCACTTTTTTTAACTGGAATTTTTTTATATTAATTTTTGAATAAATTTACACTTAGGCCTTCTTGCGGATTGAATACTAGTCCTTCAAGAAAATTCAATCCAAGACAAGCAATATTGGAAGATTACTAAAATACACCTACAAAAAAAATTCAGTAAGAAAAGGTATACAGCCTGAAAGTTTAAAAGCTCAATTAGGCTACATGTCTGCCTTAGTAGAAATTTTAGCCTAGGATGATGAATTTAAATCATGATTTTGGCTACACCAAAATGATCTACATTAAAAGAACCAATACCAATGCACAAGCCTAATTTAAACTTATCAAATTTAATTAGGCCTAAAAAGAAACCAAATACCTTTGGTTCCTGTAACGCGACCGTGTCTAACTTTTTTCTTCAAATTTCAGCGACCCTAAATGTTTTTTCGTTCATTTTTTTCTTATTCGTATTAAATCATTCGTCCATATTAAAGCGCAAAGGGAAAACATATGGGACCGCAGAGAAAGGCTGTCAGATACGCTGCAAAAAAAAAAAAACTTAACAATTTATATTATTTAGGCCTACTCGTAAGTCGATGTCAACTGCTGTGGGTTTATGGACAAAGTCAGTGTAAAAAAAAATTTTTAAATATATATATTCCGACCTACCAACCCTATTTTTTCCCCCTATGTTCCTGTATTTTTTTAGGCCTTAGCTTTCTAAATATATTAATAGGGCCACACAAAAAAAGGTTTACAATTGTTAGTCATTTACCTCTTCCAAAAGGGACAAGGTCTCCATACTTTTTATTTTGGTATTTATCTTTTGTAAAGTGACTTTGTTTTAAGGGGCAAAACATTCAAATCTTAATAAAAAGAGCTGCAATTGGTTTGCTTTACAAACAACCGAGTTGTAGTCTTTTGTGCAAGCTTTATGCCCAACTTTTTTTGGGACATATTTGTGGTTTTTCAAATAACGTGAAAACCATTTAAGCACTCGATTTGAAATTAGCATCATTCGAAAGCTCCCGAAAAGACAGTTAAAATAGTGTATTGGAATGTCAAAATCGTTCAATTTTTGATGAAATTATGTGGGAGCAAAATACTTTCCAGTACTGATAGGAATTTAAAATATGTTAACCGTTTAAATTCCTATCATTACTGGAAACCATACTGGTTTGAAACCATACACACTTAAACACCAAGGTATTTTTTTCGTTGCCTAAATTAACACAAATAACGTCTTATTACGCAATTATTGAAAAAGTGGAACCAAACTATTTTTCAAGCAACTGAATTTGTAGTTTATGGAAATAAAAAAAATGGACACCAGCTGATCTCTGAATTCTTTCATTTATGTGTCTCAAAACAGATAAGCTACATTTTATCAATTTATATTAGACACGAATATCACAAACTAAAATGGGAACGTTGGAACTAGAAATCTTGTTAAAAGATGCACAGTTGTATCACAAATATCTGTGTACTACCTGGTCTTTGTAAAGTTAGTACCGTTGTATAACATTTGTCCCATTTACGAAGATGTACACAGCTAGCATAAGCTCGGAGTAAATAAGCTGTTCAAACGAAACAAACAGAAAAACGAATAGAAATCATCCTCGGTCAGGTAGATGCATAAAATTCAGCAAATACAGCGTAGCTATGGCAAGCGATTTGCCATGATTGGCAGCTTCTCTGTGCGTTCAAGGTCAAAGACATTCGGCCTAATTGCTGTATTGATTGTGCCGATTCCTTTTTACTAGTACGCTGCCTTACCACAAAGAATCTTCGTTCACTTATTGAAGTGTTCGTTGTTGATCGCTTTAAACAGCTTTCCATATTATGATCACACACAGAAACGCACATCACGATCACACGCTGTCACATCACGGTAGCATCCATCTTGGGAAAAACTCCGTTGTGGTTTGAAAGCAAACAGCGCTGCCGTTGGCCAGCTACGGATCACGTGATCGCCCATGTGAGCATCCTATGTAAGATCCTTTAAGATCCTTTAGGTTCTTTTAAGATTCTTTAAGTTCTTACAGGAAGAGCAAAACTTACAAGATCATGTAAGGTCCTGTAAGATCTTGGTACAAGATCCTGTAGGATCCTGCTAAGATCCTGTAAGACCCTGCAGGATCTTGTACCAAGATCCTATAGGACCTTGCACCTATCTTATGCAAGATCCTGTAGGATCCTGTAGGATCCTTCTAAGAACCTGCAGGATCCAACTGGATTCTACAGGATCTTATTTTGTGCAAAATCCTGTAGGATCTTGGTACAAGATTGCAGGATCTGGCAGGATCCTATAGGATCTTGTACCAAGATCTTACAAGAGCTTATACAGGAACAACAGGAACTTACAAGATCGTATATAAAATGCTCACATGGGCGTTATTTGAAGCAATAAGCTTAGTTGACACAACAGCTGATAGAATTTCACGTGCCGTGCTCCTAGGTTACGAATTTTTAAAAAGAATGAATAATCAAAGAATAAAAAGCATGAATACATGTAGTGTTTGGAAAAAGTAAAAGCAATTACAACTTAAAACAAACCGATCTGTTTACGTTTATAGCAGCAGACCCCTTAGCTTGGGGTTTGGAGAAGGAGACGGGAGCGAATTTTGTTGTATGGTGGTTTGTGGAGGGGTCAACTGGACCATCTTTACTTTCCTACTTTTTTTGTGAGTTCCTTTTTTTCGGTGGGGGTTGGAGGGAAACGGGGTTACGGATGTGGATTTGTGCTTTGGTTTATTTTAATTTTACTTTATGCAGATACAACTTTGGGTCAAACTGCCAACTATTTTTTTTTCCTTGAATGACACTGTGAAAAAAAAGGGACAGAGGGGACCGAACAAACCAGCTGGCGGGTCTGAGGAAGTGCTTTTAGCTTCCCCGGCGGGAACTGTCAATTCCAACGGTTATAAATTCAATGGGCCGACTCACGCTTGCAAATAAATGATCAAATTTACTTTCTCCTTCAGCATTATGTACAACAAGAAATTTTACAACGTGACATCGATCGAAATTAAATTTGTTCTACAAGCCAACAAAGAGCATTCTCCCTGCCGATTGTAACGTCCTTTTGCGAGTTTCTCGTGGCGGTAAACGTTCAGTTCTTAAATAGGAAGTTTTCCCGCCACTCACCAGCACTGTTGCAAAGAATGGAATAGCCTCACTTGGCAAAGTTTGTTGCTTCACGCTTGTTCCAAGGTTCGTAATTGTCTCAAACAGTTCTTCTTCGCCGAGCGGGGTAATGATCCTTAATTACAGATAATTACTTAATAGCCGTATTTACCTGTTCGAAAAGGAACGCTACAGCCAAACCTTACACCTCCAACCCAAGATTGAGACTTGTTGTCAAACAAATCTCGGATAGCTGCTGGTTCCCTAGTGATGACAATCACCCGGCTGGCACAAAGAAGGCTTTCGAACACACACAGTAGAGAAACACCACCACCTTCTTTCTTGAGCACACACAGCCACTCCGCACCTCCTCCACACACTACTTGCACTACATTTCACCATCATCACACCATCGCTTCTCACCACCACTCCAACAACACAACACAGCACTGCTTCACCACTTCACCAAACGTTCGCAACACAGCAACAGGGCCAACACAACACCAAACCGCCCCATTGACAACACCTGCGTTGCTTCCAAAAAACACACGTCTTCCTCCTCGATCACATTCTTTAACAAGCAATCCATCCACTTATACTTTCCACACACCATAAGAAAGCTTTCATTAGACTTTCTTTTCGCTCCATCACAACTCATACCGATCTCAACATACCACCGTACCACACAACTACCACACCAAACAAACCAACCTCCAGTTGTAGCTCAACAGTTACATAGTTCACCACCGGAGAACAAATCACACACAAGACAAACCCCCCTTTCACACTCGGTACTAGGGCGTTTTCAAATCCCCCAAAATACAAAAATTTCCACACACACATCAAGACACTACTTCCTCGACCGGAAGTCTGCTGAGTGCATCAGCGTTAGCATTGTCAACACCCCGGCGATGTTCAATGCTAAAGGACAAATCCTGCAAAAATAAAGACCAACGTAACAGTCTACCATTGTTGTTCCCCTGCGTTTTGAGCCAAACCAGCGGATTGTGGTCTGTTTGAAAAATAAATTCAGACATAGCCAATTACGGCATTAGCTTCTTTATCCCCCAGATAAATGCCAAACATTCTTTCTCAATCGTACTCCACCCCAGCTCTTGTTTGTTAAGGTCCTAGAAAGAAACAATACAGGATGTTCTTTCCCATCATCCCCATCCTGAGATAAAACCAAAGCAATACCCCTATCACATGCATCCATCTGTACCTTGTACACTTTGTCTGGGTTTGGTGCCGCCAATACAGGAGGAGAAGCCAGTATTTCTTTTAGCTCATTGAAAGCCCTATCACACGATTCATCCCAAACTAGCCTATCTCGCGCCCCCTTTTTTAGTCTGTCTGTAAACGGCAAAACCAGTTGTGCATAGTCACGTACGTAATGTGAATAATAGCCCATGAGTCCTAATACAGACTTAATATCTTTCTTACTCTTGGGTATTGGTAACTCAACAATTGCTCGTATCTTAACATCCAACGGCCACCTACATCCCCCTCCGACTTTATGACCCAAAAACATAGCATGCTGCATACCCAGCTGACATTTCTTTGGATTGATAGTAAGACCAGCATCTTTAACTTTGCGTAAAAATGCCAAAACATGCTCCAAATGCTCAGGCCAATCAGTCGCAATCACTGGCACATCGTCAAGAATGGCCTAGCAAACTCATAAATATCTCTACATACTTCCGTCATCAAACACTGAAAGTAGAACGTTGCGTTGACCAGTCCCATGTTCATCTTTAAATACTCAAACACACCCAAATGAGTGTTTATGGCCGTCATTTTGATGGCCCTGGGCGAATTTGGAATCTGCCAAAAACCCCTGACTAGGTCAAACACAGAGATAACCTTTGCCACTGCAACCCACTCCACCATCTCTTCCAAATTAGGCATTGGGAACCTTTGCACTTTAGTTCCTCCATTCAATTCCCTGTAATCCACATCAGGCCTCGGCGTTTTCCCTTCTTCAGTGACTATCAAAATGGGCGAAGCATTACTGCTTTTCCCAGGCCGAATCACTCCTTATGCCAACATTCTATTAATTTCCGCCTGAATTAATTCCTTCTGCTTGGGTGAGTACCGGTGCAATTGCTTCCGTACCGTCACTTCCCGTCCATTTCAATATCAAATTCAACCAAGTCGGTGGTGCCCGGCTCGTAGGAGAACACCCCCGGAACTTGGTCAAAAACCCTGATCAAATCTTCAATCTGTTCGTTCGACAGAGGCCCAACCTTTGCCACCTCTATCACTTCCCTGCCTGTAATATAACCTTTTTCACCACCTGAATCCCATGTCTGCGTTTCTAATTCCATACCATTTCCTGTCTCCTCACCTTGTCCTTTTATTTCCTGCATACCTTCTTCGTTTATGGTCGTAACCTCTTCATAAAACGGTTTCATTAAGTTAGCATGGTACATTTTCACTTTGTCACCATTTTTACCCATTTTTATTCTGTAGGTAACCTCACCAACCTTCTCTTCAACCACATATGGGCCTTTCCAAAATGCAGCTAACTTGTCCTTACGATCCATTTTTAACAACAACAGTTTACTACCAGGCTCATACTCACGTAATCTCGCCTGTTTGTCGTAATAAACTTTATTACGCCGTTGTGCTGCCATTGTTGCAGTCTTTGCAATTTCCTTCACATTCTCCCAATCATTCAATCTTTCTACCACATAGTCCACCACAGTAGGATTTACATGCACTACCTTACCTAACCATTTTTCCCTTAACAACGTAAGTGGTGTCCTTACATTCCTACTATACACCAATTCTGCTGGCGTAAAGTTCGTCGTTTCACATGGGGTTGAGCGAATGGCGAACATTGCAGGAGCCAGAGCATCATCCCATTCCTCCGGGTACTCAGCCACCAGGGCTCTGATGATGTCCTTTAATGTCCGGTGCATTCTCTCTACCGCATGTGATTGTGGGTGATACGGAGTGCTATTAATTAGATCAATACCACACCTCTCAAGAAAGCACGTCGTCAGTTCCGATATGAACGGTTTTCCGAGGTCGGATTGGAGCAGTCCAGTGAAGCCTACCCTCGAAAATATCCCAAGCAGCTCATTCACCACCGTGTGTGAATTTGCTTCCTTCACTGCTACTGCTTCTGGATACCTTGTAGCCATATCCAACACTGTCAAAACATACTTATTCCCTTTTGACGTTTTTTTGAGTGGACCCACGAAGTCAACTACGACCTTAAAAAAAGGTTCCTCCACCACTGGCACAAGCACCATTTCTGGTTTACCTTTCTTTACACCCTTACCATTTTTTTGACATATTTCCCAGTTTCTAACATACTCCTTTACTTGCTTGCACATTCTCGGCCAGTAAAATAGTTCCTGTAGCCTTGCTACAGTCTTTTTCTTTGCCATATGCCCAAAATAAGCATTCGCATGAGCCATCTTAATTAACTTCCCAGACAAAGCTTGTGGTACAACCACCTGATCATACAACTTTCTACCATTTTCCGATGCCCATTTCCTTCTTAACACTCTATCTTTCCAAAACAGGGATGTACCTTTAATTTCAGGTGCGATCCTGCACCCTTCTAAACTAGGGTCAAGTAATTGTTGTTGTTGCAACTCGCTTGTCTCAACATCTAACAACTCCCTGAAGCCCGCTGTCATTAACCCAAGCTTATCTTTTTTGCAACCTTTTTCGTCTCCTTTCCGTTCTTGTTTACATCCTGTTTGGCCACAATAGTTTCTTTATTGACTAACATTTGTGGTTTGTCGATAATTGCCACCTTTGATTTCTCCTCATTAAATTCGACCTTGGGCTTACTTTCCACCAGTGTAGCCTTTTCCGGGCCCAACATTAAATTTGTTTCCAGTTCTGCTGCCTCATTATCCTCAATTAAAAAAAGAGAATCTAGTACATCTGGGTCAACAAATTCATCAATGGCTTGTTCATTCAACCTAACCCTTTTTTTCCATTTGTCATTTGTCTCGTTACCGCATTTAAAGAGACATGTACCCTATTCGCCTTTGACTGCAATAACTGATGTGACTTCTGACTCAGTAAAAAGTCGTAACCTTCCTCATTAAAGTAAGGCGACACCCCACAGACCAAAGTAATTGTGCCCTCCTTAGTTTCAAATTCCACTTTTGCCAACGGGAGTTCCGTTACACCTTGACAAATTACTGAGGACAGCACAACCCTTTCCCCTGTGTATGCCTCCGGTCCAACCTTTTTACTAGACACCACATTATTAAATGCCCCCGTATCTAACAAATAGCTGCCACTCACTCCATTTATTTTACACGGTTTTGTAAACGCACTCCCTGCTGACTGCTTTCCTGCAAAACCTTTTTCTACACTAACCTTCTTACTGCTGTGTACATTGCCAAACTGCCTACAAACATTTCCTACTGGAGTTTTAGCATTATTCTTGGGGCAATCCCGCCTCAAGTGTGAAATCGAGCCACACACATGGCACTTTCGTGGTACGTCTGTCTTTAAAGGCGCTCTCCCTCCAGTATGACCATTAGTCGCTGCTTGCGGCCTAGCCTGAGCATTTCCCGCCAAAGCAGTACTATATTTACTACCACCTGCACCATTTGAACCATGTGTACCATTATTCTGATTACCACCATTATGGTTATTCTCTCCAGAATGAGAATACCCATTTCAAATACCACCATTTTTGCCAATTACCTTGGTACCTATTGCCTGGTCGATACCTTCCATTACCATTATTACCATTGCTTGTGTAATAATTTCTCCCCTGTGGTCCGCCACCTTCCCTGTCTGAACCACTCCCCTGTCTCAAAATTAGCACAATAACACAATTAGCACAATAATCGTCAGCAAGAGAAGCCAGGTTCAAAACAGATTCCTGCTTGCCTTTATCGATTAACCACACCCGTATCGGATTCGGCACTTTGTTCAAAAAATCCTCTATCAAAACCTGCTGAAACAGCTTTTCAAACAAATCCCCACAATCCAATTCTTTAACCCATTCAGTGCCTAGAGTGGTAAGATTGTGAGCAAAGTCTAAGTATGTTTGCTTATCAGACTTTTGAGCAGTTCGAAATTGCTGATGTAAGCATTGTTCCGTGACATTAAACCTAACCTTAAGGGCTTTAACACAAACGTCGTACTGTGCAAAATCGCTATCAGATAGCCACATCAGACATTCCCTCGCCTTTCCCGTCAATAACGACAACAATCTAAATGGCCATTCCTCCCTTTTAAACCCCATCCTTTCACAAATTCTCTTAAACCCTGACAAAAATGTTAAAACACTGTCTTCTTTCTCCCTAAAAGGCTGGCACAATTTAGACATGTCATACTTTTTTTCAATCTGCACAGACTCTGCCTTAACACTTAACTGTCTTTCCTTAAATTCTAAGTCCCTCTGTTGAATTTCGTCATCGTTACGTCGAGCGTTTTCGCTACTTATCCTCTCATGCTCAAACTGTTCCCTCTGTAACTGACTTTCCCGTTCCCCTTTTTCTCTCTCTAAGTCTCTTTGTGTAGCTAGACGTTCCCTTTCTAAATCGGCCTCCCTAGCAAATTTTTCCTTTTCAAAAGCAATCGTTTGTTCCCTTGTTTCACTTTCCCTCCTTAATTCCTCTTTTCTCACACTTAACCTTTCCCGCTCCAATTCCCTTTCTTCTTTTTTCTTCAATGCCCTTTCTTTATTTTCTTACCTTTCCCTTAACTCCCTCTCTTTTTTTCTTCTCTTTCCCTTAACTCCCTCTCTTTTTTTTCTTCTCTTTCCCTCAACTCCATCTCTTTTTTCTTCTTTTCCCCTTAACTCACTCTCATTTTGTTCTGCCACAACCCTTTTTTCTTCATCCACCATCTCAATTGCGGCCTCCAAATCCATTCGCAAAAGTAAACCCGCCTCCAACCCATCTTTAAACAACCCCAGAATATCAGATTTACGATTTGGTGCAACCAAATCCAATTCCCCGCTCACAGCCTTTAACTCAGCAACCGTCTTCCCTTCCAATAAATCCATATTTAACTACAGTAAACACTACGTAACAAGCAGTACCTAAAAGCATCAACATACCAAAAAAATACCAACACGCAACTGTACCAGAATAAACAACCCTTTCAATCCAACGCCCTATTACCAGAGTGTGAAAAAAAGTTTGCCTTACCCCTGTTGCGGTGTTGCAATCAAACACCAAGTCGACGCCTTCACATCAGCCTGACGACGATTCTCTGCTGCCGCAAAAACCTTCAGCCATGATCTGCCTCTTTCTTGACACCGGATTCAGCCCAATCTTCCACGACACTTGACTTTATGCTGCTCCTACCGGATCGCTCGCCCTCGTGGCTGGATGCCTCGGTTCTTTGCTCAACTGCAGTAATCCTCTCCGTCAATCTTCTGTTTAGCCTTCCAACTTCCGTTTTCTTGCCTCCAAACGAGTGCCACACTCACTGGAGAGATCTTCCTGCTTCGGTACTCTTGGCCACCTTCCTGAAGTTATTCATCAACTCCTGACTCGCCGAACACCATTACAACTGAAAGGTCGGAAAAAACTTTGGGATGAAGGACACGCAGGTTAGTCGCTACCGCTTGCCACCATTATAACTCAATGGTGCAAAATAAACTTCTTGGAGGAAAAAAATACTTCTGGGTTGAAGAACATGTGGTTAGTTACCACCGCTGGCTACCATTATAACTCAATAGTGCCAAAATAAACTTCTTCCACTTGGAGGGCTTGGTTAGTCGCCACCGCTTGCCACCATTATAAATTCAATGGGCCGACTCACGCTTGCAAATAAATGATCAAATTTACTTTCTCCTTCAGTATTATGTACAACAAGAAATTTTACAACGTGACATCGATCGAAATTGAATTTGTTCTACAAGCCAACAAAGAGCATTCTCCCTGCCACTTGTAGCGTCCTTTTGCGAGTCTCTCGTGGCGGTAAACATTCAGTTCTTAAATAGCAAGTTTTCCCGCCACTCACCAGCACTGTTGCAAAGAATGGAACAGCCTCACTAGGCAAAGTTTGTTGCTTCACGGTTGTTCCAAGGTTCGTAATTGTCTCAAACAGTTCTTCTTCGCCGAGCGGGGTAATGATCCCTAATTACAGATAATTACCTTATAGCCGTCATTACCTGTTCGAAAAGGAACGCTACAGCCAAACCTTACACTGTAGAGCAATGGAAATAACTATTTTTTTCCCATTGAAAGACTCGGAAGGTGGGGGGAAGGGGTTCAGAGGGGGCGAAACGCTGACACAACTTTGGGGCAAACGGTCAAGAACCTTTTTTCCTTGAATGACTTGGGGGTGGGGAGGGGGCCGCACAAGGTCAGCTTGGGGGTATGGGGGAGTGCTGTTAGCTTCCCCAGCAGGAACTGTCAACTCCAACACCAGGTAATGTCATTAAATGTCTCCCTCCCCTTTGTATAACTGGAGGGGAGGTTCTGGGGGCCAAACAAAGCCATGCAGCTAAGGGGCTGAGGGAGTGCTGTTAGCTTCCCCGGTGTGGTCCGTGGCCCCAGAAATTGAAGCATTTTACGTTACATCGCTGCCATATCAAGCTTCCAGAGAGTATTTTTTCACTATTTGTTTAGCATTTTAACATGTTTTGGAGAAGGGGGAGAAAAAAACCATGGCACCCTCACTCATCTCTTTCCTTGCAAACTGCTCAATGGCATCTACCTGCCTCCCCTCCCGTTGTTGAACCGAGGATACATGTGATATTGCAGGAGGAAGAGATAATGTTATAAATATATCCCATAGCTGCTGAAGAAGGATGGTAGTATCTCACATTTCCCAGGCAGGAATTTGCCCAGAGTCCCCTTCCCAGTCACCAATCAGATAAAAATCAATTAGAGTAAAAACTGTAACCTGTTACGTCTTGACTGATTTGAATGCACCAATTGAAATGATTCGCCTGCTTGCGTAGCTGACCAACCAGAAGTTACGTATTCTCAACGTATTGGGAAAGCCAATATTGTATAGGCTACCATGAAAAGAACTACAATGCAAAATACGAGCTGCATTTTTGTAAAGTATTTGAAAAGTTAGGACGAGCTGACGTGTTTTGAAAAAAATAATTTAAAAATTTTTTTTTCAGCAATTCTGTATTTGAATTGATAGAACAGTACAAAATTTGTGAACAGTTATCTGCAGGTATACATCCATCTAGAGACAGGCTAGTACAAATGCCTCCTTGTGAAGATCAAGTGTTACAGCATGATCTAAAAACCTCTAATAGCTTTCATTTGCTGATTTTGTTTTTTATCAGAAACTGAAGCACATTGCATATTTGCACCAAGTGCCAACACCGGTATTGGATTTCGCACACGATTTCGTTCTTCGCATACAACTAAAATATCTCGTTAATGCACTAATTTGCTGCACAATGCAGTTGTGGAAAGATACTTTCATGACGGCAACACATTCATTATGTTAAAAAATTACAAAAGGTTTTGGTAGAATTTGGCCTGGGAAGTTTTTGAAGGGCAAATTTTGATAAACGTTAATTTTTAATGATCTTTTAATAAATGTTTTATACGCACATATTAATTGTTGCCTTGTGGTCCTTTCTCGCTTTAGTAAAAGGGATTCTGGGAATTGCTATCAAGCAGCTACCTCTATAATAATACAATTATATTGCCCACAAAATTGTGTGATCTAATGATCTTAATTATATTAGCTTAAAGGTTGAAAAAAGAATTAAAATCCTCTATAACGCTATATCATACCGACGTGCCTACAGCAACTTATAAGATATACAAGTTCCTATTCAAATATCTTACTTTGCAGGATCTTACAGAATAAGTTCGTATGAAACTAGTAAGATCTTTTACTGGTAAGATCCTGTTCAAGATCCTACAAGCTTCACAGGAGTTTTGCAAGATCCTGCCAGATAAGATTGGTGTAGGAACTTATGCAAGATCTTACCCCTGACTAGTATCTTACATAGGATTTTACCAATTTGACAAGATCTTGACAAGATCTTGTGAAGCAGGATAAATCAACAGGATCTTGTACAAGATCCTGTCAGATTTGTGAAATCTTACAAGATCCTTTAGGAACCTCTTACAGGATCCTGACAAGATCTCAACATGGTCTGGCCTAAAATCCGCTTGGTTTCACGATGCCACGACAAGAGAGGATGCGCTGAATCTTTTGATGCAAAAGGGTGTCTATCCTTGTGAGCACGTGTGAGACATGTCCATTTTCGATAAGGAACAACTACCATGAAAAATGTTGTTCTTCTCCCAGCTGAAAGACAGAGTTAGCGGGTGGCGAGTACATTCGGGATCTTTGGCTCAAGATGAAAATGAAGAAATTTGGTTCATACCATGAGATTTATCAAATGAACGACGTTTTCCTGCTGGCTGACATATTCGACGATTTTAGAAAACTTTGCCTGGAAAACAACAAGTTTGAACAACAAAAGTGGATCGTATCCACTTTTGGATTTAGTTGGGCAGCTCTCCGCAAAATGATGAGATCCAATTTGGAACTCTTCACTCACGTCGGGAAGCACAAACTGATAACTTCCGGCATTCAAGGCGGCATTTCCTTCATGAGAAAGAGGCTTGCGAGGGCCAATAACAAGTACCTGCCCGACTTCAACCCTCGTGAACTCTATACCTACATAGTAGACTTGGACATGAACAACTTGGATGGTTTCGTCATGTGCGCCCATCTACCTTACAATGACTTACGTTACCTGAAAAGGAATGAAATCAGGGCCTTCGACATAGACACCGTGCCGGAAGACGTGGATGTCAGAAAGATCCTTGAAGTTTATCTCTGGTATCCCAGAGAGTTTTACGATTACCACCTTGCTCTGGAGAGGCTTGACATTGGGAAGAAATTCTTGTCCATTTATTCGAAAGATTTAGCCAAAGAGTTGAAGCACACTATTAAATCTTCGTCCAACACCAAGCTCGTTCCGAATCTTCTGCACAAGAAGAAGTACGTCGTCCACTACCGGAACCTGAAATTCCACCGCCAGCATGGGCTAGTTCTTCGCCACATCCGAAGTGTCCTCTCCTTCAACCAGAAACCGTGAATGACGGAGTACATAGACTTCAACACCGAGAAAAGGCAAACATCGACCGCTCCGTTCGTGAAAGACTACTTTAAACTCCTGAACAACAATGTTTTTGGCAAGACCATGAAAAACAATCAAAATTGGCTTGATGTGAAGTTATGCACCAACTCTTAGAGGGCATCGAAATACACGTCCCAACCCCATGCCAACTTCTTCAAGATCTTGAACGATAACCGTGTGCCGATCAATCGGTATATGCAAAGCGTTTGGTACGATCACCCTACTTGCTAGGGATTCTCCATTTTGGAACTGTCTAAACTCGCGATGTACGAGTTCCATTACGAGTTTATTTGGCCAAAGTACTGAGACCAAATAAAGTTCCTCTTCGCCTTTGCTACCGAATCAAAACGGACGACGTGTTCGAGGACATGCTCCAGAATCGAGATCGTTTCGATACGAGCAATTACCCTCGAGACCACCCCCTTTTCTTAAAGTCGAATAAGCAGGTCCTGGGAAAGATGCAAGACGAGATGGGCGGCGTACCCATTCAAGAATACGTCAGACTGCAAGCAAAGATTTACGGGATTAAATCGTAGAGAAAAGAGACTATTAAAAAGGCTCAAGGAACCCGGAGATTGTTCATCAAGAAGCACTTGTCCTTCGACGATTACAAATCCACCTTGAAATCGACGACACCGGCGCAAAAGGGTACTTGGGTGAAAATCTTCAGTGTCAGATGCCCGAGTTGAGTACGGTGCAAGTTTCAAAATCCCTCCACTTGCCATACGACGACAGAAGGTTCTACTTGGAAAATGGCGAAGATACCCTAGCTATCGGCCAATACGACTCAGACATGTGGAAAGAGTATGAAGACGATTTTTACTAGGACGTCGACGTGATGAGCGACAAGGAGGGAGAGGAAAAGGCTAGTATAGCGCTCAAAATGCGGGAAGAGGAAAACGTGAACGAGGAGAAGAAGTTGGTAATGAAAGAGAAAGCGGCTCGGAGACTCTCTTTACTGGAGAACCGTCGGAGAAGTTTGGAGGATCCTTCCGCATGGGAGGAGAAGAGAAAAATGGAAAAGACAGATTTGGAAGGAGAAAGATGGGCCTCGTTATGCCCGGAGCTGAAAAAAGAGCGATTAGAGAAAATCGCTACCACTATGAGCGAAGCTCAAGCCATAGAAATAGAACCTCAGAGGGAGTTTGAAGAATGATGCGGCTGGTAAGTGCGAAGCTCGAGTGGGAGAAACCGAAGCTCAGAGAGAAGA
The DNA here is from genome assembly GCA_023313725.1 of Lithobius niger. NCBI lineage: Eukaryota > Metazoa > Arthropoda > Chilopoda > Lithobiomorpha > Lithobiidae > Lithobius > Lithobius niger. The sequence goes on from JAHWFP010262360.1 coordinate 24,467, forward strand.
GAGATTGAAGAAAATTACCGCTTCTATGAGTGCTTCTATACCACTTCTTGAATCCGGCATAGTCTGTCAACCTCTTCTTGTAGTTGGTAAAAACAGTGGGAAGGACAGGCCATGTCATTTAGTGTCACATACATATCAGCAATATTGTATGATGAGTTTACCGACAAATGAAGTACACTGACAGAAGACAAGGGGGAGAGTTTATTGATTGACGATGAAGGGGAAGGCTCCTGAGGTAACTCGACGGATGCCACAGAGACACTAGTATGTTGCTGATTTACAGCCTTTAAAGTCTTTAACGTAGCCTGAGCAGTCCCTAGAAATGTGTTGGTTACCTTTTTTTATTCGTATTTTTTTTCAGTGTTAACGTTTCTGAGCATTTTGCACTAGAAACTTTACTATGGTAGTCCAGTGGGAGGCTAGAAAGTTTCCCCTCATACGTGCTTGCTGGCGTGTAATTCACATACTGCTTGCAGGTGAACTTGTGATTGGCATAATTTATGAAAATAAAAAGATAAAAAAGAAAAAAAGACAGCGGCAACGCCAAGGCTTGAACCTTACGTCCAGCAGAGACACAATCACAGCACAAAAGCACAATTAGTGAATTCTAGCTTCCACAATACAAAACTCGCCAACTCTACCAACACTAAAACAATTTCAACTTTTTTCTTTAGCCCTTAGTAAAGGAACCGGTGGTTCAACTTTGATGCGGTTTCATCTAAAGAGTACAGTGGGACCTCCCACACCCAAATACCTAATTTGGAGCAAAACTACGCTTTGGAGCCACCTGGTGGCAAAAAACTACAAGTGGCAGGAAACCAAAAATGACCGCTAAGATTCCAACAATTATGTCCTGAGTATCCATACTGTAGGTGCAAGTAACAAACTCAATAACACACTCATCAGATCCAGACCAATCCCAAATACTCCAGTCAACGAAGGCTCAAATTTGGCAAATGGTGGAATAAAATCCCAAATTCTTAATACTTTGTAAGGCTGTCCAGGTTGGTCTATTAATGACTATATCAAAAGTCCTGATGTTTTGGAGGTGAGCTGGCTTCGACAGACCATAAAATATCCCAAAATAAGTAACTTTTTATTAGTTTTCCATTGATATCTCGGAATCTGTGGGTCCTAACAAAAAATGGTCCCAACAAAGATTAAAGAGGACAAAACTTACGACAAACTTGATTCCATTCAATTTTTTGCTCTAGGACTAGTAGTTTATGAGATATTCGAATTTGAGAACTAAGAAATCTCAGAAATTGACCGAGTTCAACAAAAGGGGCAGCAATGCAACGCTCATTGCGTGTTTTCCACCAACTACAACTATGGATGGGTAATGAGTTACCAGCTTGCTGCACTTTGGGATTGGGAGCCTTGGCAGAATGGAAATCTTGTGACTACTGCAATCAAATATGCTACATCCCCTGAGGCTGTCTCAGCCTCATATTTAGCAGATGCACCACATGTTGTAGAAACAAGGGTGGGTGCAGGAAAAAAAGCATGAGATACACTGCTATCTACCACAAATGCCACCACGACTGAATAGCCTGACACCAACTGTTGAGGACGATAACCTTCAGTAGAAGAACGTTGACCTCGACTCGATTTGATGTTATTGTATATGTATTTGTTGTTATGATGCGATGTTATATGGGATAACCTGATGTACTAATTGCTTGTGTAGTAAATAAATGTATAGCGGTAAATAAGAGTTTGATGTTATATGATTGTTTAGTAACTTAAATGAGGTTAGGATGTTTTTAGCTGATCTATGTACACCATGTATAGAAGATCTAAGATTTCTGAGATTTCTCAATTTACGAACTCAAATATCTCGTAAACTACTGATGCTGGAGAAAAAATGAATAGACTCATTTTTGTGGTAAATATTGTCCTCTTTAATTTTTTGTTGGGAGCATTTTTGGGTAGGACCCACAGATTCCGAGATATTAACAAAAAACTAATAAAAAGAAACTTATTTTGGGGTATTTTATGGTCTACCGAAGCCAGCTCACCTCCAAATCATCAGGACCTTCGATATAGTCATTACTAGAGCTCCCCGAACAGCCTTACAAAGTTTCAAGACTTTGGGATTTTATTCCACCTAAGGTCCTAATTTGACTGGACTAAAACTGTTCCAGCGAAGTTCATGCACCAGAAAACACTCACCCGATGTAGTCAACAGCCCAGTATCCAATAAAACCAACCACCTATCTAGACCCACAAAATTCCCATACTCACTCCCATACTTCCTGTCTAGTCCTCCATCTAGTCTGTCTAGTCCTCCGGGTTAAGGAGAATAATTTGCTTTATTATCGGGGCCCTGGCCTGTAGCCGTGAACCCACTCTAAATCTAATTACAAGATCAAATCACAACAATCTGACATTACCAAACCACAATAAATTCAAGAAGTCCGGGTTAAGGAGCTCTAAACGACCATCTTGATTGTTTTACATTGTTCTAAACATTGTTTTTATGTAACAATGCCAATCATCAAATGCTAGACGCATTGCTTAGACTAAAGATGTATTTATTTATTTATTAGAAAAGGCTGTAAGGCTTGACCTCGGTCCCCCATGTTAAAGCCGAAATTTCGATGCTTATTTTCTCCGCCGTCTCTCAACATTTTCCACTGAAATTTTGTATAAGAGCTTTGTGGGACTTGGCCAACATGTGTACCAACTTTTATGAATTTCCGATTTGTCGTGTGGGAGATCTGCACTTGTGCTGGAATCATGATTTTTATTTTTGGCTTCTTACTTCTTACGTATCTGCTACGCTTTGTACAGACCAAACTATTTGTCCTATAAATCTGGTTCTTAGCTCATTTTACAGGTATAGTTCTGTAGATGTGCCTTTTCTATGAGGCCTTTTCTAATTGGTCAAGTAGTTTAAGGGTCATGGAGCTCTAATCGACCGGTTTGATTATTTTACATTGTTTTAAACATTGATATTGTGCAACAATGCCAATTAGCAAACGCCAGCTGCAAGACTGTAGACTGAAGAATAAAGGATTTGTTTCTGCATTGGTTTGTGCAAACCGTAATTGATAAATATACAAAACATTAAAACAAGCTAATAAACTGCATTGTACGCCAAAGTAGCGCGAATTAGAAAACAAAAACGAGCTGGTTTGATGCTTAAGGTAAGGTTAAACTGAACCGAAGTTAAAACAGCAAAGGGACACAAATAAACTTTCCTGTAAGGTTCCAGATACTGCAGTGTTGCTGGGCTGTTCAGTCCAGCCTTACTGCTGTATCCCACCAAATTTCAAAACTTTTCATAGCCAAACAAACGAAGAACAATCTAAGGCTACACACTCGATACGATTATTTTCATGGCTACATTTTTTCAGTGATTTTCAGTCACATCGTCTACTTTCCGGTCATCACCCTACTGATGATATACATAACATTTTTCAAGATTGGAATTTCACCATTACTTTGAATAGAATGGAATGGAATTTTATTATTACTTCCAAGGACATTTACTGTTTTTTTAAAGACTCGCGCAATCCGGAATTACCTGTTGATCTGTGCTAAGCACATAAGACGATAAGTTTTTTTAAACAACTGCCAGCGATGTCATTTAGCTAAGTAGAGTGCATCAAACATTAGCTGATCTACGGTGTGAAAAGTAAAAATGGTAAAAACAATTGAATACAGTAGTAAGGTTTTATGTGGACTGAACAGCCCAGCAACATTCCAGTATCTGGAACCTTACAGGAAAGTTTATTTATGTCCCTTTGCTGTTTTGACTTCGGTTCAGTTAAATCTTACCTTAGCATGAAACGACCTCGTTTTTTGTTTTCTATACAGAATGCCTTAGCCCGAGGCCATGCGCTCTCGTGTAGAACTACTTAAGTATAATCATCAACGAAATTGTTAGTGAGTTTTGGTTAGTTGAAAACCAACAATTTTAGCCCTCAGACTAGGCCTAAGTAAACAACAAGACATATAATATGGCGTATTTAATTTTCAGCACTAATAATTATTTTGTGCATTGTTCACAATTAAAAACAAGAAATTCATATAAAAACACCGAGGGTGGAACACCCACGAATCTTGGCAATCTGGAGGACGCCATGATGGAAGTATACATGCATTTTGTGTACATTTATAATTTTTGAAAGAAGCCGACTCCTAGTTAAGGCAGTTTTTTGCCAGTGTTTGTGTTTCATGGTTTCTGTCTTAGTTCTAGTTCATGTGAGTAATTATGTGTTTATTTTGTGTATACATTTTTAACCTTTTTTACTTAGGCGTTTTGATGTTTATGGCGTCTGTTGTGTATGTGTTTGTGGGTTTAGGTTTCATTCTGTTTCACGTGCGTGCATATGTTGCATTTTGTTTTTTTTTTGTGTGTGATATATCCAACCGTTTTGTTTGTTTGATTGATGATGTACAGTAGGCAACAACGATTGATTGATTGCTTTTATTGCGAGCCTTGGCCCGCAGCCATGCGCTCATCCTAACAAAAAGTACAACAACCTACCAACAACATGACACCAAAATACACTAAAATACACCATAATACACCAAAATACACCAAAATACAGAAATCACACTCAGTTTTCACTAACACCACTGTGCACGCCAGCGTGCCATTGCACACTCCTCGATCAACCCCAGAAAAGACACACCGAATCAGCCAAACCACCAAGAACACCACTCTCCGTAATGCCATCTTGGAAGCATTAGAACTACTGGACAGAAAATCGCCAATTACAGCATGCGAGCGGTTGCAGGGAAGAAGCGCACAGCGCTGCCCCACAAATCGTTTGCACTCTAGGAGAAAATGCTCACGGGTGAAGTCAGCTCGGCAGACGTCACAACTGGGGAATGCAGACCACCTGAGACGGTGCTGGTGATCACGTAGTTGAGTGTACCCAGTGCGCAGACGGGACAAGACGCTACCATTGGCCCTCACGAAAGCATCCATGGTAGAGAAATGGAGACACAACGGCTGAACCAGGAACAAACCACGCCCCGACACTGCGTTGCACCACTCCTCACTCCAAAGATAAAAGAACTTAGACGCTATCATTCTGCGACGTGACCACAGTCACCAAAGGGGATGCAGAGTTCAGACTCTGAAATAACCACCTGGCGAGCAACGATGACGAAAGAATGAATGAATGAAGAGTTTATTCGGGATCCGAGTCCGAAGCCATGCACCCTACTACAGAAGCTATTCAACGAGTTTGGCCAAACAACAATGAACACTACTAACAATGAGGTTCACAGTTCGTGGACAGAGGAGTAGGGCATTGTTGTCAGTCTTGGTATGCAGTAGCCTTTACGCAGGTGCAAGGGATTATTAAAAACAATGCCAAGGCTTCGTTTGCTTTGCAGCTATTTAGTTGTTACAAAAACAATATGCTAGCTATCAATTAAGTAAATTGAAATCGGACGAATGGTATTCATCCTGCCTACATTTGCTGTTGACGGACTAATTTCAGCCAATCAAATTCATGTATTTTACGTTTATGCTTTACTGTTGGCAAATTAAAATCCGCCAAATCATTTAACTGAATTTACCAACACTCTTAAAATCACGTGAAACAAGATGACCACCCCCTACAATCCGTTGTTTTTCAAATTAAGAACTAAGAACAGAAATGAAACTACAAGATGGTAAACAAACACACACCTATCGTAGCATCCAGGGACTATAGTGAAATGTGGCCATCTAAATGGGGAAAAAAGTGTGTCATCGTGTTCTATTCCCGGCCACATGATATCACGTTATTTTATTTATTCATTTAGATCACTGCATAGTGATCTTCACTGCAGTTCCCAGATGTTACGACGGATTTTTTTATGTGTTCATAAAAACTAAATATTTATGGAGACCTGCGTACAGGCTATTTGGTTTATTCTAATATTCTTTACATCAATACTGCTCCACGCTGAAAACATGGCCCTCAATATTTTTGCAGAATTCATTATTAAAATTACCATTGTTGTTGAATTATAGTATGTATTTGGTTTTAGTACTGGTTTGTAGAGTGGCTGTGTATTAGGTTTGGCAGGGAGCACATGACTCAGGGTCGAAGCTCCCCGGGTAAATCAATCATTCTCGCTTACTGTACATGTATGCGTGCGCATGGAGGAATGCATGTCACAATCTTTGTTCCTGAAATTGTAGTTCATTGCGTTCGAGTGAACTCTAATCCATTTTTATTTGTATACCTTCACCACTGTGAGTTTGGAGATATAAACTCTACTGTTTCTTTTCTAAATGGTGAAGCCTTTTTTTGTTAAGTCAATTTGTTAGCTTTTTTCGTTTCCTTTCTATTCTACGGTCTAGTGTTTCGTGTCTATGGTACATTCACTGTCCACCCAATTTTGTTTGCGAAAAAACGGAAAATTAGAAATGCGTATTTATGTTCGTGTTTGTGGCATGTTCATTATTTGTTGGTAACGCACCAGCGTGTGTCTAAATGTGTCATCTATACGGGTAGTTGATTCTGCATTTTTGCAGGCAGAACCTGTATCATTTCAAACAATTGCCTAAATAATTTAAGTGGTTTCCCAAAGCCCACATTGAAGAACTAAATAAGTCATTCAGTCATTATAATCTATACAACTAAGATAATAATATTTGTTTGTTTGTTTGTCGCCAGATCACCGAGATTCCCACTATTAGTTCTATTCTATTGATGTCCACATTGGGATACAGAACTGATTTGTCTGTATAAGTAATACTATAACTGTATTTTCAACAAAGATGATGACGTCATATGTTTTTCCAATCACAATAGTTTCGTGCTAAGGGGGTCTGGGCCTCTGCATCTCTTAACCCTGGCCCTAACTAAATCTAATGAAAGCTTCGGCGATTGCTAATGGACATGTATGTGCGTGTGTGAATGTCGGCAGTGGGAATCTCGATAATCCGTATTTTATTGACCCCCGTAGTGGGGGGCTGTCCTAGTAATAATAATAGATAGCTTTAATCATTTGTACCTGACATGTTGGTACATGGTGGACAAAAGGCACGAAGTCTAATGACTTCTGTGTGCAAGCAAAACTTATTAAATTTCACAAAATTGTTATTATGATCTATAAGATCCATTACATGTTAATAAAGATAATTAACAAAGAAGAAAAGTGTTATGAAATTTTTATCAAAAAAGAAATAAAAATCAAAACAATCATCCTTATAAATTTCAAAGACAATACATTACATACATCTCTATACAAATATAAACTAATATAAACTAAGTTGTTTTAAGCCAAAATTTAATTTCCTTTTCCATGAGTGTATAATTTGTAAGGCATCTGAGCTTGACAGGTATTTTGTTCAGGTAATTTGGTACCATATATGAATGGCCCCTTTTGCCATATGAAATTCTCCAAAGTGGTTCACAAACCCATCGATTATTACCTTAACAGGTCTCTCTGTCTCAGTCCTATTTTCTGTTTTAAAGTAATTTTTCCTTATTACTTCAAAGCAATGTGATTGAGTTACAGTTAAAAAGTTTAAGTGGTTGTAAATATCTTTACTACTTTTTAGTTTTTCATTTTTAAAAAGAATTTTAATGGCCTTATTAATTACTTTTTGCAACTGTTGAATGATTGATTTTGATGTAGATCCATAGAGGGTAATTCCATATTTCACAGATGAAATAATCAGGGACTCGAAAACCATTTTTTTGTTTCTAATATCGAGAACATTTTTCACATTGTAAAGACTTGGAAGTATTTTCCTAATTTTTTTTGTTAAGTTTTCAATATGGCTGTAGAATTTCCAGTTTTTGTCTATATCAAGACCTAAATATTTGGTCTTGTAAATTCTTTCCATTTTTTTACAACCACAGTTACCAGTTTCAATCTTACAGTTATCTTCACAGATGATAATATCTTTAGTGATGTCCTTCATGTGAGATGTTTTTAAAGGCAAAAAAACATGTTTTTTTCCTTATTCAGTATAAGGTCGTTTTGGAGCAAATAAATTCTTAATTTGTCAAAATCCTCTCGCAGATGTTTTATCATTTTGCCATCATTAACATGTATCAATAGCAAGAAAATATTATCTGCATAAAGAACAATTTCCGTTGTCCAATTTTTGTACTACATTTCCTATTTGTTAAATAACTTTTTTTAAATGTTGTACATTTTACCTCTTATTCCATGTTTGTGCAGTTTCTCTAAGAGAATATCAGTTTTGAGAGTATCAAAAGCCTTGCTTAGATCGATAAGCACTGCACCCGCAAATTTCCCCGCATTATTTAGAGCTCTGGTGACGTTATTAATATTTTCAAGTGCATTAATTGTACCAGTTCCTTTTCCAAAACCAAATTGTTTGTCATCTAAGATCTTATATTTGTCAAGAAATTTCTCAATTCTGGTTGCAAAAAACTTTTCAATTATTCTATTAAGTATAGGAAGTAGTGAAATAGGACTATAATTGTTCATGTTTCCCTTATCTCCTTTTTTATATATTGGTCTAATAATTTGTTTCTTAAGCGTATCAGGCCATATTTTACTTTTGATTACACTATTTATCAAAATCACCATACATTCACATGTTTTCTCTTTTGTAGCAATAAAATGTTCAAGGAGAAAACCGTCATGTCCACTGGATTTCTTTCTTTTCAATGAGTTAATAATTGTGATTATATTATAATAATTAGCCTCTTGTATTTCCAATGTATTTTCAACACTAATTTTTTTTTATATTTAATACTTTCTTTAATTTTTTTTATTTTTAGGGTTGTTTAGTTTCAGTTCTTTTAGGTCATGATCTATATTAGGTACTTTTTCTTGAAGGTTTTGTGAAAAATCCTCACATGCGTTCTTTATATTTCTATTTTTAAAATTTAGAATTATTGGTGAGTCAATATGTTTTTGTACTTTCTTTTCCTAAAATAGCATTTATTTTCTGCCAAGTTTTTTTTACCATCATCTTTGTGTATTTAAAAAAAGTTGTTGTAGAAGTTTTGTTTAGTATCACTTATTTCTTTTTCTACATCTTTTTCAACTTCTTATACTTTTCAATTTCTAGTTTATAAATATTTTCGTCTCTGTTTGTATTTTTATCATTCTTTTTAATTTTATTCCACAAAATATTTTTTTCATTTATTTTTTTAAAGTAGTTCTACATTCATCCTTTCAAGGTGCATGTTATTATTTCTATTTTGTTTACTTTTTTTCCTCTGGTGTTTTTTATGTATATTTCTGATTTGCATGTATTATTCATATTATAAATATCATTCGTGTTTTTTTTTTCTTTTAGACATTCCCAGTTTATTTTATTCAACTCATCAATAATTTTAGTATTGTTTAATTTTTTGTACCAAAAATTATTGTTTAAGTTTGCGTTCTTATTTATTTGTATATTTATTTGTATATTTATTGTGTCACTAAAACCAGCAATGGTATAATAATGATCTGCCAGTTTAGTAGTAATTACAGCACTTTGACAGTTTAAGTCAGTCAGTTTAGTTATAATCAGGTCAAGACATGAACTTGTCAATGTATTATTTCTAATTTCTTCTCGAGTGGCAGTTTCAATTTGTTGCGTATAACCTTCAGATGTAAAAATATTTTCAAACTTATTAATATCACTTTTTCACATTCGTTTTGTGTATCATGGAGTGTATTACAATTAAAGTCTCCCAAAAAAATTGTATTAGTAGTTTTAAGCTGATTTTTATGTTTAATAAACTTTTTCATTTCTTCAATGTATTTTCTTCTATCATATGATGGTTTTCTATATCAGACACATATGTTACATTTTTTACCTACATAATCCATGGTCAAATCAAGTGAGTCATTTTCGCCAATTTTAAATGCTTCACACTTAATGTTTTTAAAGACATTGTCCTTAAGAAAAACTAAAATCACTCCACCTCTTCGCTTCTGTCTGCCCACATGATATTTTGTGTATTTACAGAAATTATAATAATCGATTTCAGTTGTGCTTAAACTAATTTCAGTTTCACTATTTTTTAGGTCAGTAACCAAATTTTCCAAATTTGTCCTAAAACTGCGTATGTTTACGTGTAAACACATAACCATATGGGCAAAAAGGTGCTTACTGCCTTTAAATTCATCACAGTTTTCAAACACAACATTTTTCTGCTCAAAGACTTGCTCCATTTACGGTTCCACTTGTTTCGTTAACTTCCACAGAACAATTTGTTGCTTTTTGTTTAAGCAGGTCAAGGACATTTTCACTTTTTATGACAAATACATTTTTTCACTTTCGTTTTTCCTAACTTGCACTTTTTCGTCTTTAAACCACACATATTTGTATAGATTTTTTAGTTCTTGTTTTGATTTCCATAAAAGTTGTTATAGAAAGGAGTCATATGCTCATTTATGTAAATGATGTTTTCACTTCCTTCTCCATATGCCTCTTTGTTTGTCACTTGTTTTTTTATTTTTTTCTTCAACCAAAGGTCTCTCTCTACATTCTCTACATTTAAATTGTACAATGATTGATTCTGTCCTATCCCTCTTTTTTGTAGGTATTCTGTGTGCCTTATCGATGTGCTAATCTGCAAAGTTTTCAATATTAAATGTGTCAACAAGGCAATATATAGTATTCGCCATTTTTTTTAACATTGTCAATCCCGAATATTTCTATTTTTTTTTGTTGCGTGCGTATTGCTTAGCTTCATTTTGTTTTTGCCTAATTTCGGTCAATGAAGTCTTGATGACTTTTGTTTCTTCAATTTTTTCATTTATCATGCCCTTCATTTTTTCTTCAATGAGGTCCATTCGTTTGAACAGTTCTCTATTTTCTCTTTTTAATTCCGCATTTTCTTTCTTCATCTCCTCGTATTTATCATTCATAAATTTCATGCCTTCCACGATTTTTTCATTGTCCTTTTTAATTTCACTGAGGGTTTTTTCAATTCGTGCAATGGCTAGATCTCTTTCTGCAAGTTTTTCTTGGATTTCTTCTTTATCAAGTCCACCCGTTTTTTGCTTTTCTTTTTCCTTCATGTCATCTAATTCTTTGCTTGTATCTTCGTCCTCACTTTTATGCTTGAGTCGTTGTCACTGTCTTCGTCTTCCTTTGTTCTGTGATCATCTTTATCTGATTTGTTTGAGTTTGTTCTGGTTGGCCTACATCTTTTACATTTCCAGTTAGTTGTTTTCTTTCCCGTGGCTTTGACTGTTGGCTTTGACTGTTTGGCGTTGAATAATAATAATAATAATAATAATAATAATAATAATAATAATAATAAAAATAATACTGCTTTATTCAGTACAGGTACACGTACGGCACAGGTACTGGCACGAAGTCCTTACAGACTTGTGTGTGCAAGCCATTAACATGTTATTTTTTTTTAATATATCTACTATTATATCAAGTAACTGTTAACATTCATTAAACATTTGGTATTTTGTTCACTTGTCTATTACACTTATACATTATTATTATTTTTTATGTACACATAAATATTTACAATTAAGTCTATAAGTCATCAACATTAATTAAACAACATGGTATATTCCTTCACTTGACAATAATTTGCATATATTAAATGGATCTCTTTCGTCTCCTTATTTTTTATTGATTATTTAATAGCCATTTTTTGATCTTGTGTTTCATTTCACTACAATTTTGGATGCGTCTTAGTTCCGTTGGGATTTTGTTAAATTTTGACGGTATAAGAAATTTCATGGTTCTCTTACCATACGAATTTCGCCATTTAGGTTCCTGTAGCCATTTTTTATTCTCTCTTATACTTCTATTCAGTTTTATTTTATTTTCAGTTTTGAAATAGTTCCTATTTATAATACTCCAGTTTAATGTAGTATCAATATTCATGATTCCTAACTTTTTATAAATTTCACTACAATGTTGCGTTTTTTTTATTTTTAAAGAGTACTTTGGTTGCTTTATTTGTTACTTTTTGTATTTGTGTAATAATGCTGCCTGAAGTCGTTCCATATACTGTCAGTCCATAATTTATGTTTGACATAATAAGTGCTTCAAAAATCATTTTCTTATTTTTTTGGTTCAATATATCCTTTAAATTGTATAATGTAGGTATCATTCTCCTTAATTTTTGTACTAACTTATCAATGTGCATGTAAAATTTCCAATTTTTGTCTAATTCAATTCCTAAATACCTTGCATTGTTAACTTTTTTAATTTTTTTACAGTAACAATTTCTTTCACAATTCCCATCACATGTTGTAATTGTACCTGGTTCCTCTTGCATATGCGACGTTACTATTGGTAAATAACATGTTTTCTCATTATTCAGTATCAAATCATTTTCACTTAAATAAATTTGTATTTTGTCAAAATCTTCTTGTAAATTTATTAACATATTTTTACTTTCATTATTTATTGATAACATGAGTATATCATCTGCATATAAGGTTATATATGTTTTCCATTCTATATCTGTAATGTCATTTATATAAATTAAAAATAATAAGGGCCCCAACACTGAACCTTGAGGTACACCATATTCTATATTTGTCCATCTGCTTAAGTTATCCCCAATTCTAACACTGCATTGTCGTCCTGTAAGATAGCTATTAATTATGTTGTATATTTTGCCTCTTAAGCCATTTTTATATATTTTTTTCAGTAATATATCTTTTGTAAGTGTGTCAAATGCCTTTGTTAGATCTATTAAAATTGCACCAATAGCTTTCCCTTCATTTAAGGCTTTGCAAACATTGTTATTTATATTTTCAAGTGCGTCAATAGAACTTATTCCTTTCCTATATCCGTATTGATTTTTGTTTAACACATTAAATTTTTTCAAAAATTCTTCTATTTTTGTAGCAAAAAATTTTTCTATAATTTTATTTAGTACTGGCAACAGTGATATAGGTCTATATCTATTAAGGTCATTTACATTTCCTTTTTTGTAAACTGGTCTTATAATTTGTTTTTTGAGATTATCTGGCCAAATTTCGGTATTAATAATACTATTGATTAATATTGTCATAAATTCGCATGTTTTCTCCTTTGTTTCTGCAAAGTGCTCCATCATAAATCCTTCATGACCACTTGATTTTTTTACTTTGATTTGATCTATAATTTTCAGAATATCATATCTATTTGCTTCAGTTATCCCCATTGTATTTTTTATAACACTCCCATTTGTTAGATTTTTCCTTACGACTTTTAATTTACAACCATTTTTTTGTTTTTAGTGTGCTTCAGTTTAGTTTTTATGTATGGTATTTGTTTTTCAAAGTGTTCTGAAAATTTTTCACAGATCTTAAGTGTATTTTCTTTAAAGTGTGTTTCAAAATGTTTTTCAATGTTTGTATCTTTTCCATGCTTTCCAATTAATTGATTTATTTTATTCCATACCTTTTTTCCATCTTTTTTATGCATTTCAAAATAGTTACCATAATAATTTTCTTTTGCTGTCTTTATTTTCTTTGCTACTTCTTTTTTTAGTTTTTTATATTTCTCAAAATCACCCCTTGTTTCGTTATAATTACACTTGTTTTCACTTTTTATAAAATTCCACAAACGATTTTTTTCGTTAATTGCTTTCACAAGTTCATCAGTCATCCATTCATTTCGGAAATTTTTTTTTTGATTTTTTTTTTTTGTATTTTCTTTCCTTTTGGATCGGTTATTACTATAAATTTGTGAGATAACATCCTCAATTTTTGTGTATATTTCATTTGGATCTTTTAAAGTGTTTAATCCCTCCCAATTAACTATTCCTAATTGTGCAACAATATTTTTATGTAGATATTTGTATACAATATTATTGTTTTGTATTTTTTCCCCTGCAACATCACTTTTATTCCAAAATTCGATTACTGTAAAATAATGATCTGCAGGTTTTATTGTAATAACTGATCCTTTACAGCTTAATGAGTTTAATTTTGTAAACATTAAATCCAAACAGGACTGAGTCAATTTGTTATTCATAATTTTTTCTCTTGTGGCAGTTATAATTTGTTGAGTGTAACCAAAATAGGCTAGCAAGTTTTCAAATTTAGTTATATCATTTTTTTCACTCTCATTTTGTGTCTCTATAAAAGTATTAAAGTTAAAATCGCCTAGAAAAATTTTGTTTGTTTCTTTTATTTTCTCCTTTTTTTTGAGTAATTTTTTTAGCTCTTTAATGTAGGCGTTGCGGGTTGATGAGGGTTTTCTATAGCAAGTTATTATGTTGTATATTACTTCGTCGATATTTATAACAATATCAATTGCATCATGTTCAGCAATTGTAATGTATTCACATGTTGTTTTCCCAATTTTACCTTTTTTGACAAATACCATTATACCTCCACCATTTTGATTTTTCCTACAAACACCATATCTTGTATATTCATTCAAATTGTAGTTCATCATTTCATGTTCTTTTAAATTAATCTCTGTAAGAGCAATTACATCCCATATCACTTCACTGTTTTCTAAGTAAATTAGTAATTTGTCCCAATTTTTCTTGCAACTTCTTATATTCACATGGATGCATTTTGCATTATGCTTTTCTTCTTCAATAATTATATTTTCTTTGTATTTTTTGAAGTCTTCATAGACATCATTCTGTGTTTCACTTTCCATCTCCATTTTTCTTTAAGCTTTCTTCTTCAGCTGTCATTTTCTTTTTGAGATTCTCTAAGTCATCTTCACTCTTTATTTTATACACATACACTTCTTTTTCGTTTTGTCTTAGGTGTATTCTTCCTTCTCGGAACCATATGAATTTGAATTTATCTCTCAGTTCTTGTTTTGTTCTCCAGAGCAATTGCTTGTAAAATGGTGTGACGTGTTCATTAACATATATGGCGCTGTTACTTCCACCTTCAAAAACGTCATTATTTGTTATTCTTCTTTTCTTGCTTCTTAGCCAATCGTCCCTGTACTCTCTACACTTGAATTGAATCAGTATAGTTTCAGGTTTGTCCTTTTTTTTAGTTGGCAATCTGTGCACTTTATCAATTTTCCAGTCTTCAAAATGTTGTATTTCCAATGCGTCTACAAGCCCATATACAGTGTCCATTATTTGCTAATTTTTGGTATGTTCAACTCCATATATTTCTATGTTTTATTTTCTAGAATACTGTTCTGCTTCATGTTGGCTTTGCTGTAGTTCTTTTAACGTAGTTTTTATTTCTGTTGTTTTTTTTGTTTCTTCTTTTTGGTTGTTGCCAATAACTTCTTCCAATTTTTCTAATCTTTTCAGTAGTTCACTATTCACACGTTTTATTTCTTTGTTTTCTTTCCTCATTTCTTCGTACTTCTCTTCCATAAACTTCATCCCTTCCAGAATCTTTTCATTGTCCTTTTTCAAGTCCAGCAATGTATTCTCAATTCTTGCAATGGCCGGATCTCTATCTTTCGTTTCCATTATTTTGTGATCTGTTTCTTTTTTCCTTCTTTATGTGCATTTTGTGTTCCACCATCTTCGTCTTCATCTTCATCCTCATCCTCTCCACTTCCGTTACTAGTAGCAAGTTCTTCTTCCTCATTTGTTTGCGAATTTATCCTTCCTTTTCTGCACCTTTTGCATTTCCATTCTTTTTTCTTTTTTCCCATGGCTTTTACTGTAGATGCTGCCAAACGAGCACACACATAGTGGA
>JAHWFP010262364.1:0-14104 GCA_023313725.1 Lithobius niger
AATATGGCGTCCAAAAATGGCGACCCAAAATAGTGTTTTGCTTCTAGCGTCTAAACCGTTCACCCGATTGAAAATAAACAGGTTACCAATTATGTTTATAATAAGATTTCCTTCAAAAAGGGTTCTATTCATATTTTTCGTAAAATTAACACTTCTTAACCGAAATTTGTCATTTAATTTCTATTCGGCCGTTTAAGTATGCTATACGTACAACAATGTATTATAATTCCTGACTTTAAACAGCTGCAATGTTAGATTTAATTAAGATTCACTAACATACTTCGGCTTAAATGAAATATGAAGATGTTTGTTTTCCAACAAGGGTAATTAAAATGGTTTATTTTAATTAGGAGCTAAGCTACTGCAGTTTATCTATGTGTAGCATTTCGATTTTGCGTCGTTTTACAAGTTCCATGTTTAAACTGCTGCATAGCCATTGTTATTCTGATAAATGGATGTGATATAGTAGATTGTACAGTAGGACAGAAGGCCGGCAATGGCTACCGTCCTCAGAAATAAATAAATAAATAAAATAATGTGATTAGGCTTAGTTGAAAGATAAAGATGTATATTTTCCAACTAGCGATATTAAAATTATTTATATTAATTAGAAGCAAAGCAGCCACAGTTTTTCTCCATTGTAACCCTGTGCTTTTTGCATCATTTTATGACAAGTTTCATGTTTAAACTACGGCATTCCCCGTTATAATTCAGATAAATCGATGTGATGAATCTTAGATGAAAGATGGAAATGTGTATTTTTCAACAAGGGTAATTGAAACAATTTATTTCAATCAGGAGCTAAGTTATGGTGATTTATCCATGTTGTAGCGTTTTGATTTTTGTGTTGTTTTACTACAAGTTCCATCTTTAAACTGCTGCAGTAGCTATTCTTATTCTGATAAATGGATGTGATTAGGCTAAGATGAAAGATGAATATGGACATCTTCCAACAGCGGTAATTAAAACTATTTATATTAATTAAAAACTAAGCTACGACAGTTTTTCTACATTGTACCACTGTGCTTTTTGTGTCATTTTACCACCAGTTCCATCTTTAAACAGCTGCAATAGACGTTCTAATTCAGTTAATGGGTGTGATTAGGCTTAGATGAAAGATGAAGGTGAATGTACACACATTTTTAATCCAAGCGTAGTCACGTCTATTTATTACGGTTAGAACGGGCATTGCAGCAGTTTAATGATGAAATTGTTGCAAAATGACACAAAAAGCAAAATGCTACAATGTAGAAAAACTATTGTAGCTTAGCTTCTAAGTAATATAAGTAGTTCTGATTACCATTGTTGGAAAAATATAACTCCATCTTTTATCTTACGCCTAATCATATCCATTTATCAGCATTAGAACGGATACTGCAGCAGTTTAAAGATGGAACTTGTGGTTATATGACACCAAAAGCACAGTGGTACAATATAGAAAAACTGTCGTAGCTTGGCTTTTAATTAATAAAAATCATTTTAATTACCCTTGTTGGAAAATATACACCTTCACCTTTTACCTAAGCCTAATCACATCCAATTATTAGAATAAGGACAGCTACTGCAGTAGTTTAAAGATGGAACTTGTCGTAAAACGACACACAAATTAAAGCACCACAATGTAGATAAACTGCCATAGCTTAGTTCCTAATTTAAAACAAAAAAACATTTTAATTACCCTTGTTGGAAAATACATATCCCTTCTCTTCCATATAAGCCTAATCACATCTTTGTCTGAATTGCATGGCTACTGCAGCAGGTTAAAGATGGAACTTGTCGTAAAACCATACAAAAATCAAAATGCTACAATGTCAATAAACTACCGTAACTTAGCTCCTAATTAAAATAAGCAGTTTTCATTACCCTTGTTGGAAAATATGCATCTTCATCTTAGCCTAATCACATCCATTTATCTGAATTAGAACAACTACTGCAGCAGGTTAAAGATGGAACTTGTCGTAAAACTATGCAAAAATCAAAACGCTACAACTACCGATCTTACCTACTAATTAATATATACATATATAGTTTTAATTACCTTGGTTGGGAAATATACCTCTTCAGGTTTAATCTAAGCCTAACACATCCACTTATTTGAATTAGAACAGCTACTGCATCAGTTTAAAGATGGAATGTGTCGTAAAGCGACGCAAAAATTAAAGTGCTACAACGTAGATAAACTGCTGTAGCTTAGCTTCTTATTAAAATAAATCATTTTAATTACCCTTGTTGCAAAACATACGTCTTTATCTTTCATTTAAGCCCACTTATGTAGTGAATCCTAATTAACTCTAACATTGCAGCTGTTTAAAGTCAAGAATTATAATACACATACACACTGTTGAACGTATAGCATACATAACGGCCTAATAGAACGTAAAATTACGAAATTCGGCCAGAAGGGTTAATTTTACGAAAAATATGAATAGAACCCTTTTTGATGGAAATTTTATTATGCACATAATTGGTAACCAGTTTATTTTCAATCGAATGAAGGTTTAGATGCTAGAAACAAACAAAAAATTTTGGTCGCTATTTTTGTACGCCATCTTGAATTCTTGGCTTAGGAGCAGAAATTCGACTTGATACCGGCCAGATTCAGATTCAGCATGCTCAAATTAGATTAAAACCATACGGTGGCCAAATGTCTTTATATTTGCCATTGAACTCATTTTAGAGAGCCTTTTCTGGGAAAAAGCCGTTCAGTCAACCATGAGATAATAATGAAGCATTTATGTTTCGGGAAAGTAGGGAATTGGTTCAATGTAATTGTTACGGTAACTACTACACCGATTAAGTTGTACTAGGGCTCGTTTGAAATGAGAAATTTAAAGCTAAAACATTTATGTGAATCATATGCTAATTTTAATATATATAATGGTTCGCCATTAAATTGCAGAAAAATGCTATAAAATTAGTAATATTTCCAGTATTTCACCCTTTACGGGCCTGTAGCTACCAAACCATTCAAGTTACTGTAATGACTTATGGGACATAGTATATTCTACATTTTATTGTTTTTAACTGAAAAAAAAAAGAAAGTTAAAATCGGTCCAGTAGGTTCGAGGATATTTGGATTTATGACAATCACTGTTTTCCGGAAATTGATGACGTCATAAATTCTAATGTAGCTTTTCCGGTCGTGGCTACCCTTCCAGAATGAATGCTTATTATACTAGGAACCATTCCACAAAGTTTCAGCTTTTCTGCAAAAAGTGCAGTTTTATTTCTGTTAGCTCTCAACTAATAGTTCGAAGATTAAATGAAAACTAGAACCTTGCTACTTTCGGTAGGAATGTTCAAGTTTTCATTTAACGTCCAAAGTATTATTTGGTGCGATTAAGTTTGCGAATGTTTTGGTGTGTTGATATCACTGCTTTGAAGGGTCAAACCATTCGGAACTGGGCGGTCCCTTTTACCAGTTTTGGTTTTTGATATATCATATTTTTTTTTATTATGTATTAGACTCAACTGAACTAGCCTGTAGAAGTGTAATAAAATGCCATGTCAACAATAGCTTGAGTAGCAATTTTTCTAATACTTTAATTTCATATCACTCCTTTGAGAGGCCTTACCATTCTCGACTTAGTAGCCTCTTTATCAGATTTTGGTTTGGTTTTAATTTTTTTTTAATTTATTTTCACTTAGGTCATATCACTCCTTTGTGAGGCCGAGCCATTCTCAACTTGTCGGCATCTTTACCAGTTTTTGGCTTTATTTTGACGTTTTGTTTGTTTTTCGTGAATTGGACGTTCTTTGGCAACATTGTTTAGATTTGTGACGACACACTGGCGTGCTACACTAGTGTGTGTCTAGGCACGCGCATCAGTAAACATGTTGTCATTGTCCGAACTTTGGCCGTCCAATCAGAGACAATGGTTATAACAATACTTTCATACTTACACACCCTCCCGGACTATTCCCGTTACACCCCCAGGCTGTAAACCAGAAATGGTATGTAGTTCGTATCGTACTGCAGCCATTCGTTAAATTTCTTAGCTGGAAGCCTTCCTGCTATCTCGGTATCGGTGAATGATCACCTTATTGGAATTAACATGGGGATGAGCGGATTGGAAGCTAGAAGTAGAATCTAGTAACACATTTGCAGCGTTAGTGATGGCCAAATTTTGCATTGAAAGCAACTTATCTGACATTCCTACACAAGTTAATTTTTGTCAGGTGGGTCATTGCTCTCTATTTTGCCACAATTAAAGCTTTTATGCCGCATTATTATTTTCCCCCAAGTACCTGAAATATGCCGAAATATGCTTCAGAATACAAGACACTTACGCTATGGCGTCGCGCAACAATGATTTACGTCCTTGACAATTTAATTGATGTGATATTTGCTGCCTAACTTGGCGCGACACACTGTCTTTAATACCGTCACATCTATCATGCATTGCATCCTCAATGTTTGAGGTTTTAATTTTGGATAAGTAAGATGAATGAATGTATTCGTTCCCAAAATATAATAATCCTGTAAACAAACGAAGTATTTATGAGGATAGTTAATACTGCACGCCCAAAATTCTTCATTCCAGAATGGAGTGCTGTTGTGAAAACTTACATATAAAATACTGTTTTCGTAGCCGCATTGTTAAGCAAAGTGGGACTGCTTACGTTTCTTATCCTTTTATTATACCCGTCAAAATGTCGTTCGTCATTCGTACGTATAATGGTGTTCCTATCGGATCGTTTTTTATATTTTGCTCTAAAGCGATTACGTGGGAATAGTTTAGGCATCTTCAGGATCTACACTGGATGCGAATTTTGTCCAACGTTTCTTTCCCGCATCATAGTTCTGGTCCGAGTTTAAATTAATTGAATCGATGTATTCTTTAGTAGCTGCGTCGCTATTTTCTGATCTTTAGTCTGCTATTGTGACTGCGCATACCATCATTCAGTGGAACTGCCAAGGGTATCGGACCCATGCAAAAAAGCTGCCCTTACTTTTGTCCCATTGGCAACCTCTGTACTGCTGCCTACTGGAGACTTGTTTTAAGGCACCAGATAATCCGGTTGTTCGAGGTTACTCTATCTACCATTTGGATGCGGACCTGTGCCGCGCACCCATTGTGGAGTTGCAGTTCTGCTTCATCACTCTCAGCCACAAGCCACTGTGCCTCTGTTCACTAAATTTTAGGTGGTAATAGTTAGAGTTTCTTTCCAATTGGATATTACGGATGAGGTCTTTGGGGTTGGTGACCTGGAAGACCTGGTCTGCCGGCTTCCTGCCCCTTTCCTCTTACTGGTCGACTTTAACAGCCACCACATCCAATGGGGGTGACCAAATACTGACAACAAAGGGAAAATCCTTGAGGAATGGATGCAGAGGGAGTCCATTTGCATCTTGAATGATGGTGCCATGACACACTGTAACCTGGCCACAGGCAATTGGTCGGAAGTGGACTTAGCGTTTTGCTCACTAGCCATCCCAGTTCACTTCACTTGTGTTGTCACAGCGGATCTGCATGGGAGCGATAACCTCCCAATTGTGTTATCCACGACACAAGGGGGTTCTGTGGCCTACAGGTCTGCCCGATGGGTGCTTAAACGAGCTGACTGATCAGCATTTGCTGAGGCAGCTATTTTTCAGCATGTGGTGGAAGACTTTGCTGATGTGGAGAACTTGAAACTCATTTCACTGATGTGGTCCTTGCTGCTGCTCATGCTACTATCCCACGCACGTCCACAAAACCATGACAGGATCCACAAAACCATGGTGGATGCCACCTTGTGGGCAAGCCATTCAGGCCCACAGATGAGCATTGCGTACATCCTCCTAGGGTAGCCCATCTACTGAAAATTTTGTAGCCTTTAAGCGCTGCCGTGCCCGTGCCCGGTATGTCATTTGTGAGGCTAGGCGTGCTTCATGGTTGGTATAAGTTTCGTCGATCACGCATTCCACACTATTTCAGCAGGCGTGGAGGAACGTGTATCAAATCTCAGGGAAGAATGTGTCTTTCCGGTGTCTCAGTTAAGGGAAGTCGACACCATGACCTCTTCTATGGCGGATAACGCCAATTGCCTCATGTCTGCATTTGTGCGGGTCTCGAGTGATAACCATTATGATCCAGGTTTTCTTGAGATTAATAAGCGTAGGAAGGAAGCTCATTTTCGAGACTAATTTTCTGACGGTCTAGAGGAGTACAATCTACCATTTACCAGGCAGGAATTTGTTTCAGCTTTGGCCAGGTCGCGTGATTCCACCCACCTCCCCTCCCCAGGGCCTGATGATATTCACTATCAACTGCTGAAACTTCTGCCTCTTGTCTCCCTGCAGTTATTGCTGGTAATGTTTAACCGTGTGTGGCCAGGAGGCTCTGTCCCAGCTGGATAGAATACAGCAGTGGTTATCCCACTTGTAAAGCCGGGAAAAGACCCGACTTCACCTTCCAGCTATCTCCCAATCGCTCTGACCAGCTGTGTCTATAAACTTATGGAACGGGTTGTCAGTGAGAGGTTGGGCTGGGTGCTGGACCCACAGGGATTATTATGTGTACCCCATTGTGGCTTTTGACGGTTTCAGTCAACCATCGATCATCTGGTGACCTTTGAATCAGATGTGAGGGAGGCTTTTCGCTTGCATCAACATCTGGTTCAAGTCTTCTTTGACTTGGAGAAGGCTTACGACACGACCTGCTGTCCTGGGATTCACCATACCCTCTACAAGTATAACTTGAGGGAACGGATGCTGCTGTTTCTTTAGGCTTTCCTTTTGATCCGTTCATTTCGCGTTCGTGTTGGGACCTCTCTTTCCCGCCTGTGTGTTTTGGAGAATGGTGTGCCTCAAAGAGGTGTTCTCAGTGTCATCATGTTTGCCGTTGGGATCAACCCCATTGCACAGCAAGCCACTATTGCCCAGTCATTGTTTATTAATGACTTTGGCTTTCGCTTTTGGGCGGCTCGTATGTAGACCCGCGAGCGGCAGCTGCAGCTAGCAATTAACAAAGTCCAGAGCTTGGTAGTCAGTAATGGTTACTGGTTTTCTCTGAACAAAACAGCATGTGTACCCTTTTTCCATCAACGAACACTCCACCCAGATCCTTGTCTGCACTTGGGATAGGTTCAGATTCCTGTGATACCACAGGCACGTTTCTTGGGTCTGGTGCTCGATTCCTGATTGTCTTGGCTTCCACATTTGTACCAACTTAGAGACAAGGCTTTGCAGGCACTTACCATCTTAGGGTCTCTGTCAGGCACTTCATGGGGTGCTGATCGCACTGCACGTTGCGCCTCTACCGAGCACTTGTCCGCGGCAAACTTGACTATGCATGCATGGTCTATAGTTCAGTTAGTGACTTGATTCTCCAGATGTTCGACACAGTGCATCACAGCGGCCTGCGTTTGGTGACTATGGCATTTCGGATATTTCCAGTGGTTAGCCTCTATGCTGAAGCCTCAGAGCGACATTTGACAATTTGCCGGCAACAGTTAGCCATTCATTATGCTGTGCGATTGCGTGCTGTGCGATCCAGTTCTGCTTGATCCATGGTTTTGAACCACACTTGCGGAAAGGCTGACACGGGGTGCGTATGGGGTCTGCGATAGGCTTCAGCAGTCCTGTCGGGAGATAGCCTTTGAAATTCCCTGCGTCTTGAGGCTTGGGGAGATACCAGTAGTCCCTTGGCTTGAGCTAAGTGGCATTTTCACTTTTTCTCTGGCGTCCCTCCCAAAAGTCCCACTCCACCAGCAAGGTACTTGCAGGAGTTCCAGCGGGTGTGTTTTCAGTATGCCAGATAGCATACTATGCTATTAACTGGTGGGTTGAAGTCAGAAGCTGGCGTGGCGTGTGCTTGTGTGCATGAAGGAGTGACTGTTTCCATCTCCTTGCATCAGGCTATTCTGTGTTTTCTGCAGAACTTCAGGCACTCGACCTGGCTGTGGAATGGATTCTTGACTTTCAGGGCACGCTTTTTATCATCTTTAGTGATTCCATGAGTGCCTTGGAGTCCTTGGCGACATACAACCCTCGGAACCCTTGACACAACGTATCCAAGCTCTGCTTTCCTGCTTGCCTGGGCATCAGAAACTGTGATTTTCTGTTGGATCACGGACCATGTTGGGATAGCTAGAAATGAGCACATTGGTTCTGCAGTGAAAGGAGCTGTTTCTGGTCCTCTTCAAAGGGATTTCGGCCTTGTTCCCTCAGGTGCCTTTCCAACTCTATGTCTGAGATTGCATAATTTTTGGCAAGACTTGTGGGACAGACCAGACAGCAATCAATTGCAAATTATTGAAGGCATTGTCCAGGAATGGTACTTGGCTTGTTTCCGTAGTCGCCATGAAGAAGTGGTGTTGGTCCTGTTATGCACTGGTCACACTAGACTTACCCACTGTTTCCTTTTGAGGGGGGTTGTTCCTCCTGAATGTCATTTGTGTTGATGGCCACTTACGGTCCGACATTTGCAGGTTGATTATCATCATCTTGATGGTGTTCATTGCCGTTTGCATCTTCCGCAAGACATTGCGCGTCACTTAGACAATAAGTCTGTCCTCTAGTCTGAGTTTATTTTTTATTTTTGCAGGAGGTACAGATCTATGATATGATTTAGATTTGAGGTTTATTTAACATCTCTGTAATGCATGGTGCAGTGGCAACTTAGACCACTGCACTGTAATTGAGGTTGGTGCTAATGACCTGGCTGTCGACATGCCATTCAGCCTTCCCCCCCCCCCCCCCAGCGGCGGTTTCAGGTGTTTAATTCGTATATTCACAGCGTTAAAACTCTGGCATAGTCTACCGTTAAATATTCGTGGGTCATGCATTCATCCTAACTCGGATAATTAACAAAAGTTACTGCATCTTGAGGAGATATTCGGGTGTGAGTTTTATTAATCAGTTGTTCTGTGATCGTAATTCATCATGAGTTTTGCAACGACGTATTTTTTAATAGCTGCGTCGATAGTTTCTTTTGGCGGTGCCACATATTTAATTCACTTCTCCATCACGTTAAAATCAATGCCGTAGTGCGACATCAGAAATTCGTAAGAACCTCATTTACATATGCTATCTTCTAAAGTGGGTAACTGGGAAACAGTTGCCGCATCTTGGCATTTCTACACCAGCTGCGAGTCTAGTCAAGCGGTTCTTCTGCATGTCGTAATCTATCATGATTTTTTAATCGACATTTTCTTTAGTGGCAGCGTCGCTATTTTCTGTTGGTGGTGCTACTTCTTTAATTTAATTATTTCATGCTCTAAAATGATGCCATTCTTCGCCTCCAAGGTCTCACGCCTGCTTACAACATCTTCTAAACAGAATAATTTGGAAATAGTCGTTGCATTTGGGGGGGTTTACGTCAGGTGCAATTTTTTTTTAGTCTGTTGCTCCGCATGTCGTAATTCATCACGATTTTCGAATCTTCGTATTCTTTGGTAGCTACATCTGCAGATTATGATCGAGAAACATCTTTAATGGATTTATTTTTTACGCTGTAATCCCATCATTCAGAGTATTCCTTCATGCCGGATTTAAATCTGTTTAAGTTGGTTTCTAATTCAACCAAATGAGAATACGTTACGGCATCTTCAGGCTCTACAGCTGCCCCGACTTTGGTTAACCATTTATTCTGCATGTCATAATCTTAGTTTAAATGCAGAATAAAGCCCACTCCCGGAACTCGTTTCGCATATCTCTTCGCCCACTTTAAAGAGCCCAAATTTATTTAGGTTATTTCAACGCTACGGATTTTTGCGTACCATCCCTGATACGCAAAAATCACATCCACTCTTTTCTAACCCAAAAACTTGTTACAACAATGTCAGCTATTGGTTGCAAACAGCATTTTAACTTTCCAACCTGCAATAATCTCTTTCTTGACCAATGGAGTAACTCCCGAGTTGATACCACTAAAGGGGACACAATTTTACTGTCCATCCATACGGAAATGATTTTTTCGTTTCCCATTAAAACTACTACATGCTGTTATTAAAATATCTCACTTGATTTTAATTTCCGCCAAACTGACTGGATGACCTGTAAAACAAGGCTATTACAATTCAGTTGGTTAGATACTCTTAAAGCAGAACTCCTACAAAAAATGGGCAATCTTTTATGATGAGCTTAATAAAATAATTTTCGATTCGGTACCGAGAAAAAAAAAGAAAGGAAAATCCATCCCCTATCTATTTTGATAAAAACGCTGTTAAACTTAATAAAAGAAAAAATACCAAGAAGACGATATCTTAAAAACAAGCAAAATAGTGATTGTAATTTATTTATTTATTTATTTATTTACAAGGGCAAACAACACTATCAGTTCCCAAAAACGGGAGTGGATAGATTACAGTACATAATTTTTAAATAACCAACAATAATAACAAAAAAATAGCCAGGATGGCAGAAGCCCCCCAAAAAGCATGCAATATCAACAATATACACATAAAATTATATTCATTATAGTGCATTTAGTGGTCGGAGAGCTGCCAATTATACAACAACATGCATAAAACAGGGGATCATTTCCGCTAGTCATCGTACCGAAACACAAGAGCATCTCCAAAAAAGGCATCGATACCCCTTTTAAAGGTGGCAACACTAGAGGATGAAACTATTTGATCCAGAATGGAATTCCACATGGAAATTAATCTATAGGGGAAGGAATTACGTACCATGTTCAATTTAGGATTACGGTTCCGAAGTTTATAGGACGATCCACGCGTAGTTATAGTCGATTGAAACAATTCAAAAAAACTATTTGTAATATTTGTATCAATTCCCCTCACAATTTTGAACATCATGATTAGGCCAGCTCTCTTTCTTCTCCATTCAAGGGAGGGCAGCTTGAGGATTTTCTGCCGTTCGCCATACGAAAATTCTCTCAAACCTTTAATTTTTTTCGTGATTCTACGTTGGACATTTTCTAGTGCCTTTTTATCTTTAATGAACATAGGTTCCCAAAATGGCACCCCATACTCAAGAAGGGGATGAATAAGGGATTTAAAGATGGCAAGGTAAATATCGGGACTACGGTTGGAAATGGTCCGATTGAACAGGAAGGAGAGAGAGTTAGCCTTAGCTACAATATATTCCATACGTTTGTCAAAAAAAAATCTATGGTCAATTACAATACCTAAATCACGTGACGATTTTGCTGCACTAATTGGAAAAAGGTCCAAAAAATATTGAATATTGGGGTTATTGTGACCAAAATGTAACGAAATAAGTTTATCTTGATTAATAGGGAGCTGCCAATTACTGGTCCATTCATAGGCAAGATCAATGGACTGTTGTGCTTTGTGATAGTCATTGTTTGACCGTAGGACTACAGCAGTTTTAGTGTCGTCCGCAAATTTGGATTTAACACAAAAGTTATACTCGCAAAAATCACGAATAAAAATGGTGAAAAGTAGGGCAGCGAGCACCGAGCCCTGAGGGAGGCCACTAATCATAGGCCCCCATACGGATTTTTCCTGTCCCAAAACAACAGCAATCCTTCGATTACGAAGCTATTCCTGAATCCAGGAAGCAAGAGGACCAACAATTCCCACACGTTTAATTTTTTCTAGAAGACGAGAGAGGCCAACCTTATCATAAGCCTTTTGTAAGTCATAAAAAATTACGTCAACTGGTAGGCCATTGTCGAGAACCCAGATCTAAACCCATGTTGGGTGCTGTCGGAAAGACCATAAGAGTCAAGAAACTTGGATAGATGCCAAAAAAGTAATCTCTCAAACAGTTTAGATAAGTGGTCAGTAAGACTAATGGGCCTATAATTAGTTGGGAGTTGATGATTGCCCTTTTGAAAATAGGGATAACATGAGCGTATTTCCAAGAGTCCGGTACAAAACTCTCAACCAGATTTCGTCTGAACAAAAGTGAAACAATGGGGAGAATACATTCCATTATGGCATGGAGAAAAGCCCCAGGGAGACCGTCAGGGCCGGCTGCTGCATTTGGCTTGAGTTTAGTAAATACATCCCGTACCATCATATCTGTGATATCAAGTGGAGGGACACAGAGAGGGGGGAGTGGGCCCACAGGAACTTGGTAGTTTTCAATGGTAAAAACAGCCAAAAAATTTGAACGTAACAATTCACATTTTTTTTTTGCATCATTAATCAAACCTCCTTGGGGGTCGAGTAGGTCACAGACCTGTTCACGATGTGAGCTAATTGTCTGACATAGCGAAAAAAAGGTCTATTATCCAAATGAATTTGGGAAGCCAGTCTCTGTTCGAAAAGGGATTTAAGATTTTTACTAGCTTTGACGATCTGTGAATTTAGCACAGTGCTGGAGAAAAGCGTTCAAATCACCATTATCTTTCCATTTTTTCCAAAATTTACGCTTACTCATAATGAGTTCTGAAAGCTGTTTGTTCATCCAGGGTAGTTTAAAACGAGCGACTTTGTGAACAGTTTTGCACGTGTCCAATTCCGTATTGAGCAAGGAATACAATCAATGTCAAGCGTCGGAAAGGTGGTTTTGATCCCAATTATAACAGTTTAAGCCAGCTTGGAGACGGGCAAAATTAACTGAATCATAGTTATATCTGATTACCAGGTTTGATCCAGTTTTATGGGCAATACACGGGGAACATAACACCATTGAGTGATCACTAGATCCAAAATTACCAATTGGGGAGCAGTCAAAAATAAGATTACGATCCAAAACCAAAAGAAGGTCTAGGATATTCTCTCCCCTGGTTGGAAATTCAATGATTTGAAATAAATTCAATAAGTTAAGCACTTTTAACAACCTCAGATCACTGCTACGGGAAGCCATTTTTGTTTGCCAATTAACTGAAGGGAGGTTAAAATCCCCAAGTATAATAGGATTTGGAAGTTTGACATGGGAAGACAAAATGTCAGTCAATAGTTTACCATCTAAGCTAGATGCATCGGGGGGTCGATAAATAAGCAAAAAATTATAGCACTTTTGGAATGCATATAGCCCAAACTGGCAGGCGTATTCAGTTTTGGTTCCATTAACTAGGGCACAAACAGAGAAATTCTTTTTGGCCAAAACAAGAATGCCTCCACCCATGCGATGTGGGCGATCTATTCTAATCACAACAAAATAATCATTTATAAGCAATGCCGCAACCAATTTGTGGTGTAAGCCATGATTCGGTACAGCAAAGAATATCAGGGCGACCGTAGTAAGTAGCAATTTAAGTTCCACTAATTTATTTACAAGAGAAGGTGCATTGAAAAAACAAACAGTCAATAAATCAGAAGACCCCACATTGTTAACCTGATGTCATTTTTTGCGTTTTTCAACAATCCTACCCCTAAAAATAGCCAACTTTCACCTTCAGCATTTCTCCAGCTAACTTCTGCTTTTTCCACATTGTATTTTTTTCTTTGCTCAAATGTGGATTCTCTACGTAAAAATACACTAGTAAAATCTTTAGATTTACAAAGGGCTTTGGCACTAGCCAAAACTTTTTTAGCATCCTCAACATTAGGGAAGTATAAACGTCTAGCTCCACGTACTTCTTCATTTGGTTTACCCACACAAGTAATGGAGTATACCAAGGAGTTACAATCAATAATATTCATAATTTCTGCAATTTGTGCGTCCAAATCGGTATCTTTAAGACCAAAGACAATAACGTTGTGAAGGTTTTTTTGACGTTGCACAAATTCTTTAAAAAGGGAATCGGTATTAATACCAGATGAGCTATCGGTTGCCCCCTGTTCAACTTTCTGCTTTAAAAGCTGAATCTCTTCATCATGTTTGTCTACTTTCAATTCAATTTCTTCAATTTTTTTCCCTGGGTTTCGATCGTATTTTTTAAGTCACTTAAAATATCGTTAGTTCTATCAACCTGATTCCTAATATAACTAACATCCGAACAAAGCTGGGTTAGTCCCGAGTGGCACACTTTACAAAACCAAGGGATGGCTTCAGATTATGAAAGAGTTTTATAAGTTTCAGCATCATATTTTAGATATTTTATGCCATGAAACCAGCGATTGCATATACCGCATTGTAATGAGTCCCTATCAGTTTTAGTAACCTTTAGGTTGCATATCGAACATTCAGAAGTAGAAGGCATATTGCAAAAATGTATACCACAGACTAGACAAAAAGCAATCAGTAACCAATGGGCTGGTCGGAGTGATAACCAATACATACTACCAATAGAAATCA
>JAHWFP010262365.1:0-22535 GCA_023313725.1 Lithobius niger
TTTTTTTTTTTTTTTATTTCTGGCCGTAATACATGAGAACCATTTGTATACAGTGAGTGACCCATACTGTTAATTAAGCAGCATCTTTCTTGTCTGTTTTAACAAATTAAAAATAAACTTTCCACAAAAAAGTGTGTTCACCAAATTCTCTTAACTTTGCTCATTACTCGACTCTTCCGTTGCAAAAGAATTATCATTTTTCTACTCGCACACACCTAGTACTAATATTATATTATTTTTATTTTAATAGCCCAGCCACCTGTGTTTGGTGAATGCAAATTGATGGACTTTGAATTGGAAATGGCATTTTTCACCGGCCCATCTTCTAATCTGGGTGACAGAATCTCAGCCAAGGATGCTCACGATCACATTTTTGGAATGGTATTGATGAATGACTGGAGTGGTAAATACAGTTTCGTAAATAATTGTTGGAAATAGAAGACATATAAGATAGCAAGAAAAATATATTGGTTCTCCAACTTGTGCAGACGTTAAAGTTCAGAGTGATTTTGTATATTTTCCCTTGTTTCTACTTGTAAGTTTTCTTATTTAAGTGGAATCCATCGTAAAGTAGTTACGCAGGAAGGGCCAGCTTGAAAATATTTCTTTTTTTCCCGTATTTTAAGTTAAGTTGTAAACAAGATTAGTGTTGCTGGAATCATGTAAATAGTTGTTATATTTCGGTACTTTGCAGTAGTAATAAACTTGAAAAATATCGATGCCTCAAAAAAATAGGACTAATACAATGACTAACAATACTAAGTCATTTACTTGTTACAATACCTATTTTAATTAAAACAACGATAATTACAATCCTCTTGATAATTAGACATGACAAGTTAAACAATTATCTTGTGTCACTGTGCAGCAACACGTTAACCTTAGTTACTGGTCTCAGCCAACTGTGTAAAGCAAAAAAGCTAATCGATATCCGGGGACAAAAGAACCGACTTTAAATCAAGATTTCTATCACGCTAAATCCCCCAAAAATTCTGGGATTTAGTAACTAAAAGTGTAAGTTATAGTTAAACTTTTGTTGGAAGTGACACGCGATTACAATTTAATGAAAATTCACGCAAATTTTAGTAAGTGGTGTTAAGCCAAAATATATTCTATGTGTTAAACCCTCGAATGGTTGTCCAAATCAACTTAAATTTCGTAATCATCAAATTGTTTAAAAGGCAATGCACAAATTTTGCCATCAAAATTCTTTAAAAACTATTTATACTGACGAAAACCGTCATGGTGGCAGTTTGAAAAATGCCTGAAGGGCAGCCACCATAGACATTGAGGCGGCATAATTCTCACATTGCGTTACATCATAAATAAGAACCTTTGATAAAAGTGTGAAAAGCACAGCCTTTCTTTTTTTTTAATATTTCGGTGTGGAAACTGTGTAGAATTTCCTGTAAACTAATTTGCAATCACAAAACTAATTGCAACAACGTATGCTGTAACGTAAAAAGCTTGCACTCTTAGTATGTCCATACAAATTATTTTTCGCGTTTGTTCCACCATGGGACACTTAGGTATCAATTTTTTTCCCGCAAAATGTACTAAATTTCAACCCACCATACAAATTCATTGTCTCGACGAGAGCTTTCCAGTGGAGTAAAAGGTCATTAGCTCTAATCGTTTTTAAGTTATACCCTTAAAACTGAAAACTATTTGTACACACTGACCCACACAGTTCGTCAAGGGGAATTTTAGTTATTATCATAGCATTAACAAGTAGTGTAAAACACAAACTTTGTTCAGTGAATATCAGAACTTGCCTCGACACTCAACTCTTCTGTTGCAAACTTGACTCTGCTCGGCTTGAACAAAAAATATGGTACTCGTGCACCCCTAGCAGATTTGTTTCGTTGCATTTGTGATATCAAATTAATTTTGGATATTGAAAATTGTTAAATCCAATTACGATCTAATCTAAAACAAATCTTCAAATTAAATTAACTCACTTAAAATGTATCCACACGTACATCACACACATTACTTTTTCCTGGTTTAATTTTGTTGTGCTCTTTAGTCGCGTCATCTCATTCCGTTCATAACCTTATTGGTGATACGTGACGATTAGCTTTTTACTGTTTTTCAGCGATGTTGTAATACGGCAAAATACATAGCAGTAATACGGCGCAGGCATACAGTGTTCATTAGTTTACCTGGCGTGTTCTAAAATAAAACAGTCGAACAAATGAAAATATTTAAATACAGTACTGTAGTAAGTTTTCACGTGGACTTAGTACCACAAACACAGTCTGGTACAGAAAAAGCTTGTTCTCATTGCATTCATGTTTTGACTTTGGTATGTTAAATCTTAACCAACCAGTGAGTTCGTTTTCATCGCAGAATACCTCCCCAATTAAAATTTTGCTTTGTCTGCATTTAGATGTTAGCTCCTCAAGAGTAACATATCTTTGCTTACTCCGCACCAGCATACTCCGTGATAGCTGGATCCAGGTATCTCCAGCGCGCACGAGCAGAGTGCAGCAGACTTAATGTTAGAATGACCAAGCAATCAGAGTTATCCTTGTGGCGTCCCCTGTTTAAATTATTTCTGCTATGTTTTTACTCCAACAAATATCACTTCCTGATTTTTGTGTGTTAAGTGCCTAGAAGTGATTGTCTAGCCTTTTGATGTGTTCTGACTGTTGTTCTTCAAAAATCGAAGCCATGATGATGTCCTCGTCAGAATTCTCTGGTTCTTCACCCGTTAGGCCTAAGTTATGGTGTACAGGCGTTAGTGGCTGTAGACTTGACTTGCACGATCTTTTTCGGACTTGCCTCCTTGCAGCCCTACTACTCTTCCTTTTGAGATATGTGTTAAAATTCCCCCCCTCCTCTGACACCAGGCTGAACAGTTGTAATTGCTCAGTATCTTGCCAATAACTAACATAGGGCCTACTTACGTTTACAGCTCGTGACATTCAAAAGTGGGAATATGTGCCACTGGGACCTTTCACTGCAAAAAATTTGGGAACCGTCATATCACCGTGGATTGTAACCATGGATGCACTTAAACCATTTGCTTGCCCGAATCCCAAACAGGTAAGTAATCTTCATTGGCTTGAAGAATTTAGGCTCGATGAGAGCACATTTGTCTTTATCTCGATTACTTATCCCCCCGCTCCCCTGTTATTCCCCCCCCCCTTCATTTTATTCCACAACAGAACCCCGATAATCCAAACTAATTGGGACCAATGAGTAATCAATCATTAAATTGTTTGGATAATCTAATTTACATGCAAAACAAAGAAGTTATGCTTTTATCTGAATGACCGTGCAAGAGTAGCGCCAGGTTGTGCCCGATAGGAGACCATTGTTATCCAACAGAAGGGCATGGGTGATTCTAAGACAAAACATTGCCGGGGAAGTTTCGGGATGAATTAATTAATTTATTTTTCTATTTATGTGGTTGGTTCCCCTTCCTCCTCCTCCTAATTTTCAGCCCTGCATAAGGACTGGAGACATTAAAATTATTATAAGGCATGAATACGTTCCTTTGTACATTACGAACTATTATTAAGTATCGCAAAAGCAACGAAAACTAAGCAACGTACAATCAGTGCATCAACATAGTAACAAGAAAGACCAGCCTCAGGCAGGAGCTACTGCCCGCTTCCCCTCTGCCCAGGTTTCGCAACCAGAACGGAAATGCAAATACGAGGGGATTGACTGACGTCGTCGCCGTTGGAGAAAGCTAGTACAATTACCCCGTTTTTTTTGCATTTTCCTTTACCAATTTGCCTTTTCACGACTAATTCCTCGAAAAGATGTAAACATTCTTTCTTGACAAGTCTTCGCTGTTGGTGTCACCTCTGGAATAGGGATGCACCGATGTGCCCTAAAACCGATTCCGATGTCCGATTCCGATGTTAAAAAAACATCGGCCGATGTCCGATGCCGATGTATGTCTACCGATGTTAAAAAAAAATTAGTCATATGTTAGTCAAAATTAGTGAGCGAACTAAAATTGAAATTAGTAGCTATTGAATTTGGAGTTTCACAGTATGTTTCACAACGACATTTTTCAAAATTAGTCATGTGTTCATAAACCATTTATTTACTGAATAGTAATATTAATGTACAGCCGTTAAGTCGATGGTAATTAAGCTCAGTAAAAAAAAAAAAACTACCATCATTATTAGCTAAGTACTAATTAAAATATTAAAAACTCTTAAAAGATAAACTGCTAGGTTAAAAGCACTGTTTGGCCTATCTATCAGTACTTCCAGTTAACAGATGGAAGATTTTGATTTGGATAGACCAGCATCATTAATTTTTCTGGAAGCAAACTGATATTTTTGGTGAAAATATTTCCACTAGTACTGGACAGTCTTTCTGAAGGAACAGACCTCGGTGGGATACTTAACCTTTTAAGCAGTATGAACGTATATACACGTCCAAAAAAAAAAAATCATTCCAAACGCAGTAACGACGTTGAAGCTTTGAAGGGAAATTATAGGTCGAAAAACACAATTTTAGGCCAAAATATCAAATAGAGAAAAGCTGAAATTCGCTACCTGACAAGTTGTGTATCGATTTCTGTACCAAATAAGTTGTTACCGATGTCTATAGTTTCATAAAAAGCACTTTAGTTGAGCATAGACTCACTAAAAACTGAAAAAATGTCGATCTCGTTCTTTTTTTCTGAAGTTAGAAAGCAGAAAATTGTTCATTTTTTGATCAGCGGTAGCGGTCGAACAATTCGAGTGGGCGCCGCCATCTTGGATTCGTTGAAAAGCTTGAATTTCACTCTATCCAGGCCTCTCAACATATTTTCTCGATGGCCATTTGGCATTGGCCAATCAGGCGGATTGTAATAGGCCGTTTCTGGCTGTTTCAAGCGAACTTTCCAAAGCATTTGAAGACCGCGTTCCCCCATTGGCCAGTTGGCACCACGTGACAGATTTGGCGCTCTCTCATTGGCAAATACGTGATTTCAACATGGCCGCCACTGCTCAATTCGAATTTCACGTGAGCGCTCGTGTTTCAGTTCGTCGTTGAAAATTACAAGAACGATGATGTTTCACAACAATAAAAAATTAAAACAGCAGCTACGATGAAAAACTAAATGGAAAGGAACCTATAAATCTTCACACTATCGCTTATCAGGTGGGAAGAACGATTTTTAGCCTAACTAACGCCGACTTTCGGACACGTTTTGTCAACACGGAGATTTTCAATTTTAGTTCATTACCGCCCATATCTGATTTTTTCTGTGCACTTTAATGAATATCTGTTGCGTGCTTGTTGTAAGTTTGAAATAATTATGTTCAATAGTTTTCTCAAGAATAAATATTTCGTTAGTGCCTCGCTCCAGTCTCTACGGGTGACAATTTTTTTTAAATTCACTCCGCCATGGTGACCACGATTACAAAACGTTGTTTATAGGCTCGAATTGCAATTTAACTAGCCCTACGCTAATCTTTAACGAACTACGTTAATCTTCATATGAACTTCATGAATAATTGAGCTTAGGTAACGAAATTGCTAAAAGAAGAAAAAAAAAATCTGGTACATCGGCCAGCTTTTCACATCGGACATCGGCCGATGGCCGATGTTGCCAACATCGGCCGATTTCCGATGTCCGATGTCAACATCGGTGCACCTCTACTCTGGAACTGTGCTTTAACATAAAAGAGGATTAGAAGAAGACTTAGGGTCAGACTGCTTCCTGAAATGAAATTGAAATAAGCTTTGAATTCTTATTCATGTCGGAAAAAAAAGCACCAATTTTTTGAAATTTCTGTAAATTGGGTAATTGGGGGTCAATGAAATTGAGGTTCTACTGTAAATCTACTAATGCTTATTTCCTCCATGTACATTATTCTGCCTTTCCTGACAGTCTCTTTTCGTGCAGTCTTTAAAATTTAGGCAGAAATAGCTGAAGTTTAGACTGGAGTAAATAAGTGGCAGTGGATAGTGATACAACCACCTTCTAATGAAATAATGTATAGACTGAATGTAATATTGGGACTGTTTCTTTGCCTGTCATGGGTCGATTGAGGAAATGGTCTTAGGTATACCGTATTCAGGTTTATGCATTATTTTCCCAAAACATTTTGCTCTAAAGGCAACCTCTAAAGGCAATGATTTTACTGATTTCTAGCACTGAACTATGACAACTAATTGTGTTGGGGGAGAAAACAACTTCAGCCTATCTCCTAAAACAAGGCAAGAATGGTTCCTGTTATTTTCTTATCACTCTGCCTTAAAGAAATCTTTGGGGAAGAAAAAAAATCTAGCCTTCCTTGATATCTTAATAGTAACGTCGGTAAAAACAAACAAAAAATCACCATCTACTGCAGAGCAAAATACTATAGGGTTCACACAGGGGCTTAAAAGTGCTTCAATTTGAAGATGAGGCGTGCAAGAGGGCTGTTTAAAACTTGGTGCAATTCCTGGCTGAGCAATAAGTTGTCTTGGTCTCTGCTTCCTCCTTTTATTCCAATTTTAAGCTTAGTTTAAGCATCACAGTATTGGAAGCTCTCTAAGCATAAACATGGTTGACAATTATAAAAATTTGTTATCCGTTTTATCTCGTTATTACCTATTAATAGAAAAAAAGGTGAGAGTAAAGAGTATGCAAATGCACTGGGCAGCTATCAATCTCTTATGTGTCATGCAGATTTATCACTCATATTCACATGAATTTGAATTTGAAAGAAAATTCGACAGAAAACCTGCTGTCTTATGGCGTCGAGTATCCCCTAATACCAATTTTTGTACTCGTAGGGTGGTATAAAGGAGGGCAACACAATATCAAGACGTTTTTTGAAGGTGATCACGGAAGGGGCTTTCACAACCTCCGCCGGTAGCTTATTCCACAGGTTGCACACTCTGAAAGCAAATGACTCTTGTCGTAATGATGTCCGGCAGCGTTGTTTCACAACCTTAGCTCTGTGGTTTCTAGTTCTAAGATCATCAGTGACAAAAAGCCAAGGTTTTTCAAGTGGATTATTAGAGTTAATAGTCTTATATGCAAAGATAAGGTCTCCGCGAGACCGTCGATAAGCCAGTGTGGGAAGTCTGAGTCGTCGTAAACGTTCACTGTACGGCAGATTGGATAAACCAATGACCCGCTTTGTTGCACGTCTCTGGAGTCTTTCCACTTTGTCCTTGTCGCGTTCAAGTCTGATCCACCAAGCTTGGTTTGCATATTCGATGATGCTTCTAACAAGACTACAGGACAGTTTAAGGAAGATCTTTGGTTGAAGCTCATCAAATGTATTTCGGACTGCTGCTAGCACAGCATAGGCCTTGGCTACAACAGATTGGACATGTGTAGAGAAGGAAAGATCACCATCGAGAATGACACCAAGATCTTTCTGTGAAGCCTTGTCTTGTAGTAGTTTATGAGACCCAAGGTCGTAGATAGTGTGAAGACGTTGGTTGCCAGACCTAAGGATACAACACTTATTTTCATTAAGGTTCATGTTCATGTACATTACCACCCAGTTAGTAACATGATGAATGTTGTCTTGGAGGATAGCAGCGGTTTCAGGTGTGTTAGAAGGTGCAAAGAGTTTAGTGTCGTCCATAAAGATGCCCTGGTCGACTGAAATTTTGGAGGAAAGGGATTTGATGAACATGACAAACAACAGTGGACCTAACACACTTCCCTGCGGAATACCGCTACGTACAGGTAAAGGCTCTGACAGAGTTCCCTCGACTGCATGCATGGTGATTCTATCTGTGAAACAATGGGCCAATGGTACATGCACAAATCATGCCTCCATATTGTTGGCGAGCAGCGGGTGAACTCCGTAACATTTTTCCTCGCTTAGTTGGCTCGTGATAAAGTAGCACGTGGTTGGCTTCAAAAACCGGAAAACAGTTTGACTTAAAAAACGGTATAGCGTTTCTCAGTTCCAAGTAACTCGCAAACCACTGACTTTTAAACTTCCCTAAGGCATTGAAAGCCCTAGAATTTTGGAAAAATTTCGTTTTTATCCTTGAAAGTACATTACTTAGTCTGCATCAAGAATTACGTTTTGTCTTTAAATCTTGGAAAAAATTATTTTGCAATGAAGTAATGAAGTCTGCAATCCATAACTAATTTCTGAAAACCTTAACTCATTTCTCTCATGTACACGTTTGTTGCTTAGACCAAGCGACATGGAGTGGCTTGTAGCTGTCGGTAGCTCTTCATCACGCCTGCATGAAGCATGTCTCTTCGGCTTGCGGACACTTGAAAGCACCTTTCTGCTCAGTGCAGCTTGCCTTTAGCTAGATTCCCATAATCAATGTATACTGCAACCGCATGTCGCCACTCATGATGGAGTTTGTACCTAATAATTTGTCAAGTTACCAACTGGGAAGATCAGTGGGCACATTACGTAGACATTACAGTCCAATATCCATGGTTTCTGGACATGAAATCGTAAATTCCTGTGCTTGTGCCGAAAGAAAAAACTGCTTATGTTGTGAAAGAATAAAAATAAGTTGTAGTGATGAGGAAAAAGCTTCTCAAAGACAGGTGTTTTTTTTTTTCAACTAAGAAATTTGGTTGTTGAAAGTCCTTAGTCCATGAATTTATTTCCTCAATTCTGTGAGCGACTCCTTGGATATCAGGGTACCGTATTTCTCCGAATACCATATTAAAACAGCAGCAAACCTTTTATATTCACGTGGAAACCCATAAATCGGTCAAATTTTGGTCGATTTTGATGTTTGCATGCACCATTCGAATACTTTTTCCAAGAGCTATCCAATGGTGCTAATTGAAAAAAACTCACCATGTTACTTTAGAGGTTCAAACTATAAATTACTTCCACGATGACGCTCAAATCCAAAAAAAATTACAATTAAAATACACTGACGTTTAAACCTGATGAAGATAGTAGGAAGAAACCTTTTACATCGGTTTTTCTTCAGAACTGTAAAAAATTTGCTGAATTATTATGTATATATTTCTGCTTTCTGAGATTGTGCGTGCCGTATGAGTATGGAAATTTGGAAAAGTGTTTCTGCGAACTCTTGAGTTATGGTAGCACTTTGGTATTTTTTTTAAATGTGTACAAGTTCTTTACTAACCAAGGAATACGTTCCATTTTACCAAATTTACACATGCAACAAGGTGAAAGGTTTAAGGGTGTGTTGTTATTTTTTAATTACAAACCACCAGTAATTGAATAAATTTTCCTTCCATACATCTGTTCACTTGTAGGACCCTGAAGTCTTTCCATACCTAAAGCATGATGATCCATACAGCTTTGATATTAATCTGGAAGTTGCTATCAAACGTAAGCTTTTTCCAATGCTTGGTAATCATTAACGCTCAAATTTGAACTGATGGCTTTCCTGTTCTCTTATAGCGGATGAAAAGAAGACACCAGTTACAGTGTGCAAGACCAATTTCAAGGTAAAATGGTAAACTTTTAATGTGGCGTACCATAAGAAAAACTTAGTAGTTGTTTACTTATTGGGGGTCGGGGGGCCCGGGGGGAAGGTTAGTGAAGTTATTACATTGTCTCGTCAAATCAACACCAGTTAAGGTAGAGAACCACAATTAAGTTGTATTTGGCCTTCCCCCAGTCCACCAGAATCTTATGGAGAACAATTGAAAAGTGTTGATCAGTTTTGATGCTCGGGCATTACAGTTCGTTTAAGGAGTGGTTCACTGGGATGCTGACTTGACAAAGAATTGACCACGAGTTGTATCGAGCATGTTTTTTCGAAAGACTCTCAGCTAAATACTTGGCACCAAATACGTGCTACCATAACTTGCAAATTTTCGGCAACCTTTTTTAGTTCGTTTCTTCAGGCTACAGCCTAAGAGACTTTCCCTTTCACTCTTCCACACTTTTCGCATTTTTTTTGCTAACTTTAGCAGTTCTGATGCTGCATATTTGACTGAGTGTTTTTATTATGAATGTCAACCAAAGGAGTTCTGCCGAACCATCGGTTTTTCGAATGATGTTTTTTGTGTCGACCGCGAGTAGTCTTCTTTATGGCCTCAGATAATCTTTTAAAACCTATTTTTAATTAAACGTAAAGCAAAGTCAGTGATTTAACAAAGCTATCAGCAACAACATTCCATGTGGCCAAATGGTTATTTTCTGCAGTAAATCTATCATTTGTGCATTACTTAACATTTTTAAATACACATAAGGCCATGGACAATTTTTTAACAAGTCCGAAAAGTTACCCAGTGACCAGATTTTTATTTTTTTATTTCCATTTGAAACTAAGTACTGTATAGTATCTTGTGTTTTCTTTCTGTTCAGATTGTGGTAGTACATTTTTAACCTATTTCAAACGTCAACTAAACCGGATGCGTGCTGGATAATAGTGTATGTGCAAGAAAACATACCTGTTTTACAAATGACTCTTTAAGTAAACTTCTGCTGATCACTGTTTTTTATTTAGCTCAAAAAAGTCGCCAGCAAGGGCACAACAAGGATTATTCCGCATTTTAAAAACAGAATAGTTTTTAGGGTTGCAGTGACTTTCACTACCACCTTCTTTAGGCTTTCAATCAAATTGTGCTAGTCTGCTGATAAATGATAATCCAGCTTGTATAACATTACGGTTGTAATGGTAATAAACATGTGCTTATGTGTGCACAAAGCTAAACTGAGGCGCAGATGTAACGGGGCTGCGGTGTAAAGCCCTTTCTAATAAGGGAATAGTTTATTTTAATTTTTTTATTATTTTGTAGACCTTGTAACTGTGTTAACTAATTTATGAAATTTGGATCTTGTCTCGTGCAGAATATGTACTGGACCATGAAACAACAGCTGGCTCACCACACAATCACTGGATGCAATATCAATCCTGGAGATTTGTTTGCTTCAGGAACGATTAGTGGTGAGGTAAGCAGTGACTATGATTTTTATGTCGTCAGTGTATGAACATTTAATGGCTAAGCTGGTACAAATTAGATAGCATGCTTACATAGAGTTTCATAAAAAGACATTTTTAATACGTGTCGACAGTTTACACGTTTCTTCCAGTGGTAGCTGAGAAGGAGTTTGGTTCATTATTCACACGTTTATACCAGATACAAAGGTTGTTGTGCCATTGAATTTTAATTTGAGTTGAGTTGAGTCAAGTTTGAAGCAAAATAGTTGAGCCTAACTCGAGTTTGCGTAATTAGTCAACGTAGTTTCTTTCAAATTAGTCGGCTCGTACTTTTTAAGTATTGCACACTCTATCTAATACCTCCATCTATTAGAATTAAATAACAAACACCCGCCATAACATCTGCCATAGTGCAGTGTGATGTTTTATTTATGTTCGTGCTGCAGTTTCAATTCTGTTTATATTGGAATTTTTTTAAACCGATTTTCTTGTAACCAATGTCCACAACAAACTTTTCCAGTTTTCTTTTTTATTTTATGAAATAAAAATGTTGCAAAAACCCATGCATTTTATTTTTCAGACCCCTGATTCTTTTGGAAGCATGCTAGAGCTGTCCTGGAAGGGAACGAAGCCAGTCGACTTGGGAGATGGCGATGTGAGGAAGTTTCTTCAAGATGGGGATGAAGTAATCATGACAGGTAAGGCTAAGAGTAAGGGTGACAGGTATGTCACCAAAATGTTGTTTTGAGTCGGCTTTGGATAGGTCTTTGCCAGAAAAATCAGTTCTACTTAAAAGCCTTGAAGCAATCATCAACCTCTTGTGAAAATACGAGTTCTTATTATCTTCAAAGTACGAGTGAACCGTCGAAGGGTCACGTGCCGTGAACGAACCAATCAACACTTGAAACGGTTATTGCAGTAGAGTTATACAGGCAGTGACGTGGGGGTTGATGACGTCATTTTTCCCGGGCTAGAAAATTGGGAATCTCCTCTCTCGAACGCGACCAAGATGGCGGCTGTACGTTGCATCGTTCCGGAGATATGATCGTTTGAACCAAAGGCTATTATCAGGAAACAAACGCAATTTTCACGTCAATTTTGGCGATGGTGCCAACAACAAGATCGATTAGGATAATAAAAAGATGATACTGAATTATATTAACCGAAAATATACGTTCCACTCGTACTACCAAATTAGCCCCCTTCGAGGATTCGTAACTTTTTACCGGACTCTGCACTTCTTACATTGGAACGTATCTCAAGCGTCCCAACACAATCACAATGTCTTTAAAGAACTTTGAAATGTTGGCGAACATCCAGAGAGTGGATGTTTGAGCTGCATCCCGTGCAGATTGTTCTACACAGCTGGTTTAGCATGCCTTGATGCAACCACCGACATGTCGGTGATCAAGAAACTTGCTGCTGTTAATTGGAAAACTCATGGAGTCATGAACAGCATGGTAATACATAGTGACGCCTTTCTTGTGTCTGCAATGGGACTCTACCAGACTACAATTTAGGAGCTGCGTATCCTTCATTTTCACGACTCTTCCACACTCTTCAAAGGCTACGTATTGAAAAATCGTTCCCTCCTTAAGTGCATAGTTCAAACCGGTTCTTGCACCCCAGATGCAGCATTAAAAGAAAAAAAACGTATCAGCAGCAGCCTCAGTCAAGAGGGAAATGGGACCACTTCAAAGAAGGGCCTTCTTTCATGGGTCTTCCCGCAGCTGGAACCGCGGGAGACCACAGCAGGAGCCGTGGGAAAGGAAGAGGATTCCAATGCCAAAACAGACTCCAGAAAGGAAAGACCCACCTCACAGCAAGTACCCTGCAAAGAAGGGAAAAGGTGATCGCTTGTGACATTTTGGACACCCCGGTGCAACTAAGAAGTAAGTCTTCCTACTTTAATTGCTGGCCACCTGCAGCAACATGCTGACGCCAGGTGTGAAATTACGGATGAGCCATGGCTCTTGCCCATAATCTTGCACAGCTACCAACCAACATTCCTCCATTATCCGAAGCTAGCAGATTCTCCTCCTTTTAACTTCGCCACACCTCCAATGCCGGCTCTCCTCCTTGAAGTGGAAGGTAATGTCCAGACAGGCGCCGTTGAGATTTGTCAGAACCCATCAAAATCAGCATTCTACAGCCCCTTCATCCTTCTCCTAAAGAAAACCTGAAGGAATCATCTGATCTTCAATTTGAAGTATTGAAACAAGTAGGGATCGACTGGACTGCCTACATGCCGGTACCACCGGCCCCGGTTCCTTGAGCAGCCGATACCAGTTCCAGATCCATTCACCGGTGTTGTTTATAACCACCTTTCAGTACTAGTAATCTAAGTCAAACAGTTTAAGCACCATGTTAAACATTTTCACAAAACACTTTTATTTTCATTGCACAAGAAAAGTAGGCTACATTGTTAGTTAACAAAGGATATTTTGATTCGATTCATGAAAGATAGCCTGTAAGTGGGGTTTCAAATAGGAACATAAAGTTTAAAGTTCTAAAACTTCGACACACGAGGTGGTTCACAAAAATGTATAATCTGAAATTTTTGGAATTTTTTTAAATAAACGTGCAAAAGGAACCATTTTTCTGAATAGAAGATCCATTTCTGATTCCGAAAAAGTGCGTCCTATTTTTCGTACATTTTTAAAAATGGTCGACATTCTTTCGGTTGCACAGTACCGATGATGAACCGAGCAAAAGCTGAATATTTTTGTTTTCAAAGTTCTATTTTAAAACTTTCGAAAATAGATCCACTTTTTTCGGAATCAGAAATGGATTTTGGATTTCGGACAAATTTTCATGTTGTGCTGTTTTTTGTGGACAACTCTTTACTATGCTTAGGGATCGTTTTTTTTCTTTGATTTTGAGCCATATTAATAGCAAAATAGCGGGAAAGAATAACAAAGTTCGACAAGCACGATGCACGTGTTTTGGTCGTACCACTGAGTAACCTTGTATGGGGTCAACACTAGCTCAATATTGTGCTTCCGCGTTGACGCAAAGGCTGGCGACGCGAACTTATGAACTGATTGGCGTCCCATACAATCGAAGTACCGCACATAAAAAAATATTAAATTTATTTAATCTCAATCAAGTCAAACTAACGAATTAAGGAAGGAAAATATATTTAATTATTTATAATTTTATTTGGCATGAGTTGTGTCCCGGTTGAACGTTAAAACCGTTAAATGAATGGCGAATTAGCTGCAGATTGAAACCAATATGGCGCTGCTGTTCTTCAACCACGCCCCTACCGTAGCTATGTCAATACGAAGCAGCAAACGAAATATTCCCAGTTCAAGGGGTAAATCAACACAAATTCATATTTAAATTAAAGTTTATTGCGAACTAAAAGTTATTACGAAGATACTTTATTTAATTTTTTTTTATCGCGCATTGATTGCAGCGATAATTGCCGGTCGTAGGCAGCCGAAAGTTGGAGTCGGTCCAGTCGTAAAACGTTTATTAACACCTCAAGCTTGAAAATGGAGACCCTAACTGCGATTCGGAATTCTGTTCAACCTGCGGGATATAAGCTGTCCAT
Source organism: Lithobius niger (assembly GCA_023313725.1). NCBI lineage: Eukaryota > Metazoa > Arthropoda > Chilopoda > Lithobiomorpha > Lithobiidae > Lithobius > Lithobius niger. The sequence continues at coordinate 14,372 of JAHWFP010262365.1, forward strand.
CGATTTAGAGAGCGTGTATGTTCACCTCCCTCCCACCTGAATGTACTTCACTGCTTCAGATATCTCCTAACGGACAAATCCTTATTTCAAGACCTTTCCTTTTGGACTGATCACAGCTCCCAAGTGAACACCAAACCGCTTCTAGTGGCCTTTCGTACCAACTCTTCTACAAATGCAACTCTTCTACTAAAGAGGAATGTTCTGGAGTTTCCTGCTATTTTCCTTGCCATGCATCACTTCCACGACCAACTGAAAGGAAAGACGATCCAAGTACACAGCAACAACACCAGTGCTGTAACGATTTGAACAAGGGTTAAGTAGGTCAGCTGTTTGAATAACGATTTTGCCCAACTGACTGCAGCGTTCTGGTTCCAGCATTATCAAACGAGAGCAATTAATTTTACATATTCTAATAATTCAATTCTGACTGTACGTACATAATTCAATAATTCACAATTTTAAAATATTGTACACGTTCAAGGGTTCGTTCACAGCATTGAATTCCTTGAAAAAGCTTAAATTTGAAAAGCCTTAATAATGTGAATTTTTGTTGTGGAAGCCTTGAAATAGTTATAAACTAATAAATAAAATAAATAAGTAAACTACTATGTCAACAGAGCGTGTTTTTCCCCTTCGCAGAATCCTCCTCACTGTGTTACAAGATTGGGATCCTTCCCTATGCCTATGGCGCGTTTTTATCTCATTAATGCAGTCATTTATGCAAAATATTGCGTCATATTCCGCCTCTATCCCATTTCCCCCTATGGTTCGCGTCCACTCACTCTTTTTCTTGCTGTTGGCGCACGCAGTCAGAAATTTTTGAGCTGAGATTGTTGAATTACTAAGAGGAATTCGTTTCTAACGATCGTTTTCTCAGTTGAACTGGAGTGCGCCATCTTTCAAAGCAAGCAGCGTGGCTACGAGGCTACGCGGTTGGTGGTGAGTATTTTCTATCGAGAGTGGTTGGAGAGTATTAAGATGGCGGCCGCCATGCTGACGGCAGATTTTGCGAGAACGAAAAACGTGGCGGCTTGTTAAGCCGGCCAAGTGCGCCCACACGTGGATGTAATTGCTTGAGAACGTGGGGCAGTGGTTTAATACGGATTGTCAGGTTCGTAGTGGTTATTTTTGGATTGTGTAGCCGAATTTGGGGAGTAACGAGGAGTTGGTGAAAGAGACGTGCGTTTGAGAGTTCAGATGTGAAACCCATTGTCGGAGTCGGTAACTGACTGAACCGACGGAAACCGCAAGTGGCGGACTGTGGAAAACAGTAGTTGTTGGTGGTGGAAAAATGTACGATTGGCTCGGTTAAAAAAAAATTTTTTTTGGCGACGCGGTACGCGATGGCGTGCAATGGCATCGGCTGTACCCAGCGTGAGTAAATGATTTTGTGTGTGTGCGGTTGGATTGTTTGAAAACAAAAAAGCTGGAACGGAGTTTAAAAATGGTGAGCACGTGGCATGGTGGAAGTTTGACGGGCTGTCGTGTAGAGTGGGCGGCCATTGGGGCGTCGCCGGCGGTGTTGGATATTGTAGACGGTGCTGGTCTAGAGTTGGAAAATTTGCCGGCGGTGTTAGATATGGTAGACGGTGCTGGTCTAGTGTTGGGAAATATGCCACTGCTGAGGGCGGTTTCGGCGAGACCGCCATTATTTGACGATGGGAAAGAGATTGCCCCAAAATTGAGCGAAATGTTAGCTCAAGGTGTGATTGAGAGGGTGAAAATCGGGAAAGTAGGATTTGTATCCCCGATTTTTTTCAGTGTCAAAGCCAGACGGATCGATCAGGATAATTTTGAATCTGAAAGGCTTGAACGAGTTTGTAGTGGTGAGAAAGTGCTACTTGGATACACTACCGAGGGTAGTGGAGCATTTACAGCCAGGGTGGTGGTTGGCAACCATCGATCTGTCTCAAGCGTGTTATGCAGTGGCAGTAAAGGACGGTGCTCGACGATTGTTAATGTTTTCCTGGCAGGGTTGTCTGTACTGCTTTTGCGTGATGCGGTTTGGTTTGGCTTCGGGTCATGAAACTTAATGTCAGTGGTGAGGCTCTTCTTGTGCTGGGCTGGTGTGTTATTTGTTGTTTACCTGGATGTTTTGCAGTTATAGGTCCGTCCGCAGCAGAGGTGCGGCATGATGTGCGGAGAGTGTTGGAAACCATGCGGGGAAGTTGGGCTTTTTCGTTAATTGCGGAAAGATTGTTCGGGTACCGTCGTAGGCTTTGAAATTTTTGGGTATGATGTTGGGTCTAAAGTCAGCCGGTTTGTGCTGCCACCTGAAAAACAGGCTCGTATGGTACAATTGGTTGCGGTACTGCAACGGAACCCGGTCACGGTTGTTAAAGAGCTTCAAAGGTTGTTTGGCCTGGCGGAAAGTTTGTTGTGTGCTGTGGAGAACGGCAAGTTGCACGCACGTTGGTGGCAACACGACCTTGTGATCTGTCGTGTGGGGGTGCCTCTCGCAAGCCCTTGTGAGGATTTAAACTGGTGGGTGAAGGCTCTGAGTCACCCGGTGGTAGCAAAATCCTGTGTCTCTGTGGAGGCTGCAGTAGTGGTGACAACGGACTCTTCGGACATGGGCTGGGGAGCGGCCACGGGATTAGCAGGCGCAGGGAAGGTGGCAACCCAGGGAGGCTGCTTTGCATATAAATGCGAGGGAATTATTGGCTATGCTAAAAGCGCTAGACGTTTTTGGAGACCTGGTTAGGGAACGGGTCGTACGAATCCTTTCGGATAACGTGGTGACCGTGTCGTATGTGAATCATCAAGGGGCTGACGAAGTCCCAGATGCTTAATGCCATGGTCCATAGCCTAGTGCAGCGTAGAAGTCAGTTGGATTGTGTGGTACAGGCGGCATTTGTGCCGGGGAAGTTGAATGTGACAGCAGGTGGTCTGTCTCGAAATTTCTGGGACAGATTTGACTTCCGATTGTGTACTGCGGCGTTCCAGAGGATTTGTAGGTGGTTTGGGACGCCAGATGTGGACGTGTTCACATCAGCTGCGACGGCCCAATTGCAGCGATTTGGGTCGTGGGGACGCTGCCTAGGGGCAGAGTTTGTAGATGTGTTCAGTGTGGACTGGGGCCCGTTCTTTCTGTACCTTTTCCCCCCGTGTCCGTTAATTGGATGTTGCGTAGACAAGCTCATTGGGGATCGAGTAAAATGGGCGGTACCGACGGGTGTGTGATGGGTGCACATCGACCTTAGGTTACCTTCGTGGGTTAGACGGGTTGGCATCCTTAGATAGGTTAGCAGGTTGTTAGAGAAATCAAACGAAGAAATGCAGGATTTAACAAAAGAAAGCGCTGCCTTAAAGCATTCACATGTTGAAAACACTTCTATTCTTTTATGTTAAATCAAATAGGTTTTTTTTTTTTTTTAAACAAGACATGAATAGATGTATTATATTGTACGTTGCTATTAAAAAAATAACCGGAAACTTAAATAATTTTAGAGAAAAGCCTTGCAATTGCTTTGAGTTGGTCTTGAAAGGGTTTGAAACGGCCTTGAAAATGGTAGTGTCCATTGTGCACGAACCCTGTTGTTTTTGCATCCAAATTTTTATTCCGATTGGTGTAACGCTGTGGACCCTTGTTATCCGAAACCTGGTTGTTCAAAATTAATTGTACATTTTTTTAGCACTTAAATGCAAATATTTTCTGTTTCCAATCTTCATAAATGGCCGTAATGAGCAATTAACTAGAATATTCCAACTGCTTGTTTCCAATAATATTTATCATCTTTTGATATATGTAATAATCAAGCAAAAACTTAACAATTAAAAAGTAATGTTATCTCCCAACAATGCTCTCAGATTCAAATTCCGAACTTGAGCAACAAGAATCTGTCATTCTCCTGCCAGCACTGTAGCTTCCACTTAAAGGTGTTTTAAAAAGTCTGCTTAAGCACTACCACCTATTGACGCCATATGCATTTTAACATTAATTCCAGTACCTAAACCAAAAATTTAAAAAGTTCAAGAGTTGGGGGTTTAATATTCCTTTAATAATGGTGGGTGCCTGTAAAGGAATACTAAACCCTCCAGCTCCAATTTTTTTTTATCATTAATTAATGGAATTAATGTTAAGAGGCACCCAACGTCATTAGATGTTAGTGCTTAAGCCGTAAAAAATTTTTAAATGATTGTTTCAAGCAGACGATGTGTGTTTAACTTTCAACCACTGAGAAAATCCCGTTTTAAATCGCGCGGCGTGACATCATCTTTTTTCCCGCATTCCAGTTGTCTGTGTGACTCGTGTAAGCGCCAGAAATAAAACTGGATCGCCTGTGACTCTCACAGCTTGATGCAGCACACAGGAAGGGTATGACCGCACCCCAACTGGCTTTAAGAAAGATGACGTAGCAACCTCTCCATGATGCGAGCTAACACTTTTTCTCTTTGGGATAGATGACTTACTTTAGCTACCGATGGTACGGACAATTTAATTTGGTTTTAGTTTATTTTCACTTGCGTTTCGTTACGCAGCACAAAAAGTGTTCCAGTTTTTTCAAACTAGCTAATTGTTGAAAACCTGGAAAGATGATAATGGCATTCTTTCTCAGGCTTGGGCTAGGAGACGCACATGCACAAACTGTCCTACTTTCACAACGAATGTGATGATCAAATTCCCCCTCCTCTCCTCCCCCCTTCCTCATTGTATCATCTTTCCAGGTTGCTGCTGCCAAGCTCTGTGTGTGTTGATGCAACTGCTAATAATAGGGAGAAACTTCATGTTCCACTTCGTCTCCAGTTTTTCATTCAGTTCAGGGGGTCACTACTTTATTAATTTGCTTACATGCATGATCATGGACATTCATAAGCTTTACTGTTTTCTAGACCTGGTCTGGTACTGGTGTTCCACTTGCGTTAGGGCTGTAGCCACTCTCTCATCCTGTTCTGGCTCATGCTGTTCCCGCTCGTGCTGTTCCGGCTCCGGTGCCCTATTTTCGGGTTGTCTTTCATCTAGGATTTTCTTGTTAAGAAGCTTCCGAATATTCTGGGGATTGCGGAATACACGATTCCTAAACAAGAACCCTACTACATTACTAAAGTCTACAGAAACGTGTTTTTTCATGTTGTCGTGATTCCTAAAAATTTTTTTTATCCAAAACACCCTTGGTTCCGAACATTTCGGTTTTCAAGGTCACTGTAAATTGCATTTGTGTCCTCAAACAAAACGGCAACTTCCCCTATACATATACAGTGAAATCTCTTTATAACGATGTCCAATGGTTCTTGGAAGTAGAATGTTTTACCAGGTTTATCGTTATAAACAATCACTTTTGCATGCATTGTTGCTTCTAGAGCCTCGAAAATATCATTGTTATAACAGGTTTATTGTTTTAAGAGGTATTGTTATAACGAGGTTTAACTGTACTTTAACTGTGACCGCTTGGGAATCTAGCTGTTGCAGACATTGGGCCTTAGGGCTTCGGGCAGATGACCAGGAGTGGTTAACGCTCGTTAAACCCTTTAACCCTTTAACTGTACTTCCAAACAATGATTCAACACACCCTTAGCCAAAGCAAAGTAATCTTATTAACTCGAACTCGAGTGAGACCGGCATTACAGTTTATTGGAGCTTGAGTTAAACGGAGATGCGTAAAAAATACAACACAGGTTATTGGGTGTACCGTGTACGTCTTGGCATCTGACATTGCTAAGTGCACATTGGTGTAATTTGCAAAATATAGGCTACTGCTAGTGTTCATCAGAGCAAATGGCAGACATATGTTTTACAATATGTAAGTGGCATAAAATGAATGGTGTCAAGCAATAAAATTACTATTTGGAGTTTGAGTTAACCTATGTTTGTTTAAGATAAGTTTAATTTTGTATTGAGCCAACCAAAGACACAAAATTGTTTGACATAATAATTTGATTATCCGAGTGAGTTAAGAAATAATTGAATTGTGCATTAGCGTAGTGGCAGATTTGATATTCTCGTACAAAATTTAACTCATAAAAGTTAAACGTAAATATTATACCAGTGAAACCTCTTTATAACGGTAGTCCACCGGAGTTTGGAAATAGAATGTTGTATCAGGTTTATCGTTATAAACAATCACGTTTGCATGCATTGTTGCTTGAAGAGCCTCAAAAACAGTATTGTTATAAAGGGGTTATTGTTGTAAGAGGTATTGTTATAACGGGGTTTAACTGTAGACCCAATTAGAAAAACTACCTCGTGCTTTGTACTCGACATCTTTTCAGAATTCAGAAAATTACTCATGATTTCGAAAATTTTTGTTTTCACAGTTAACTTCTAATTGTTATATTGCCACTGAATATAGCTTATTGTCATAGCTAAAACAGAAATTTGGTATTATAGAACTTCTGAGTAGCCATGTACACGTGCGTCAAACGAACACATGACTGAAGTGACCAGTCTTTGCAATTATAGTGTTTTGGCTTGTGGGAAGCATCCACTTCTCAGATATTTGTTTATTATCATGTGTATCCATGTAACTCGTATGGTAATTATTATTATTTTTTATATCATTTAAGGTTATTGTCAAGGTGCTGGTTATCGTGTGGGATTTGGGTCATGTGCCAGTCAAGTTCTTCCTGCAAACCCGCTGTAAAGAGAATGTACCCTGTGCCAAAACGTCCAAGTTAATCCGACCATACATGTCATGTACTTGATTTATTAATATTTTCAGTTTGTCATTTTCATTGCCTGCAGTTAGGTGGAAGTTTTAGGAAGCGTTAATGTTAACAGGTCATGAAACAGAAAAAAAATCTTTGATTCTTAGGTGTGTGGATCTTTAAAAAATGGTGTGGGATTTTTTGTTAGTTTTTTTTCTACTTTTGATAATTTTTCTTTAAAAAATAACAAATTTTGATATTCCAGTAAACCATTTAATTTTTTTTTTTAACTGTGTTTTAATGATGTGTAAAGTGTTGGCATTTGTATTAAATACCAACAGTAACTAGGACAATTTTCTAAATAGTTGTCTTTATTTTTTTGGCTTACTGTTTGGATTGGTATTTTGAAGTTTATCATCGAACGGGTTGTGGTGTGATAAAACTGCTCGTTTGTAGGCTTGTGACGCAGAAATTAATTTTGGGTAATATTTTGGTCTGGCTTTAAATTTCGTTTCGAAGAAAATCAACTTTTTGGGATTTTACTGAGAATTGGGGTTTCTTGGCAACATGCACTCAGGCATAGTCCCTCACAAATATAAAAGGTGAGCCCAATGTGGGAACTTGATGAACCTAAATGTGGACCATTTTCGGAAGACTGGCTACAACCATGTTACCACTGGAATAATGTTCTTCTCCCCTAGTCCGACGGAAGTATTGAAGGCCCAGTTATTAACCGTTGCAGCTAATTTCAAGTTGATGGCTTAAAAAGTTCGCAGGCTACTTTTCCTAAAATCCAGAATTGGCCCCAATATGATGAAGTACGTCAGAGCCACGAAGGGTTTTATGTTAAGCAATCACTTGTGTTTTAACGTTAGGATTTTAATGTTTGTTGTGCGATTAAAACAGTCGGTCACTTTAAAAAATAATAGTAAAACCTAGTAACCCACTGTTAAAAGAGCACAATTCACGAGAACCAAACATTTTTCTTTTCGTGGCCTTACTAATTGTTATTTACTTAAAGGTCATGGTGTTCAATTGTTGTACAATTTCTTCATGGTCTGAACAGAGAATAGCAGCATCGACTAATTATGGTACAGAAACCCAGACAAGCTTTCCAGCGTAGTGTGTAATTAAGTTCAGCTATTTTCACTTCCCTGTGTACACAATACTACAAGTTTAGTTTCTAATTTCAACTCGCAGAGAATCTATGAAGAATCCAAGAGATTAGACTTAAGCACCTCACTCTTCGAAGAGATGAACACCATATCTAACGAAGGAAAGTATCCTATTATGATTATGGAATCCTAAAATATTGACAGTTCTGCAATTAAAACATTTTCTTGAAGTGTATAGTAGGCATATATTTCAGCCTGGAATTTCGTGCAATTTTAAGTTTTCCTGACAATTTAACTGCAGTTTTTGTGGAGTATTATGCATATTGATCTGTTTTACGTCTGAACGCCTCAGCGTCAGACACCAATTTGTCAATTTTTTAAAAACAAGCATGTTTTAAGTCAATTATTGCTAATCCCCCTAGTGTTTCACAGTGGCGTAACAACTACATCATGTTGCGCCCCCC
>JAHWFP010262365.1:22935-67433 GCA_023313725.1 Lithobius niger
CCCCCCTGCAAAATTCCAGTGTGTGCCCCCTTACCCAGCAACCCACAAACAAACTTATGACAAATTGAACACCTGTATTTTAATATTAAAATTTTTCAATATAATTTTTATTTACACATGTGCAACTTGCATTACGACTTGTGGTTGTGTTTTACAATTCTTTTCGTAAAACTTTTATTTCTGAAAATATCTTAACTACGTCATCTAAATTTATTTGCCTAGCATGTGGCACTCTACGTTTAATATTGCCGGCCCCTTGAACCGCTCTTGCGACATAGTACTCCAGAGGATTCTTCATGATTTTTAGTTTCAAAAACTATCGTTCTACCGAAGCAAAAGTTACTAAAAGTGCCAGGAAAATAATGTTCAGTATTAAAGTGGCCCCGCCCCATGTTGCTCTAAGGTGGCACTATCACCGATTGAAAGTCTGCAGAATCTGGCAACATCTAGCGCTATCTAGTATACTATCTATCATTTGCTTGCAGCAAGCCAAGGAATGCAGAACGGTATTTCTTTTAAAGAAACAAACGGCCACGACCTCCTCAATTCTTGAGTGAAAGTCTGGTCCGTCCTTGTGCACCTGGGAGCAAGCTGTAAAGGTTAACAATATCACTGCCGCTAGATGGCGCCATAGTATTTTCGTTCGGTTTTCAATCGGTGATAGCGCTACTTTAAAGGAAGTAACACAATGCAACCAACAGCAAATTTCCGTTTCTTTAACATGTTCAGTAACTATTAAAATGTTATTACTAATGTTATTTTATTTTATTGTTAATTAACTCAAACAACTTTGTGAGTCATAATTACAAACAAATCAAAATATCATCAGTATTACAACAAGAACAGCATTAGTATTTAACTATTTATTACAATTACTGTAATGTTTTAAAAAATCTAAATCTATTAACTCAGCTAAATTGCATTAATTCAGCTGAACGCCGCAGATATACACGATTTCGCCAACTTTCTGAAATTTTGGCTCGTCATCAGCATGTAGTATTCAACACCTAAAAAAACCGATGCCATTAAACGCCAATAAAATAATATGCACCAACCATTTATAACTAACTTGATGGGCAAAGTGCTAGCACGCTTCTAGATGTTATGTACTGTCATGCAAGCCTCTTCCAATTCTCTCTCATACATGCTTTCTTACAGGAGACATTTTTTTCTGACTGGCCGATCTCTCTCTGATCGACATATTGGGATATATTGCGTAGTTGGAGTTTGCAGTAACGTTTAACTCCAAAATGGTCGCTATCATTAGCTTTTCGGCCGCTAAACTTTAATTAAATGATTTTCAGGAGCGGTACTAAAAAAAAAAATGACTCGGGTGCGCGGTGTTTTTTGTTTTTACTTTTTATTCACGATTTTTTAGATGTGAGCGATGGATTTTATTTTTTATCAAACAAAACAACTCCAGGAGCTTACATTTTGTTGAGGAGTATAATATCAACGTTTTAATACAAAGTTAAGCCATGTTGAGAGAGCAAATGTTGCACCTTCGGTAAAATTGTTTTCTTTAGATCCAATTTTTTAGTTAGACACGCCTATGAAAAGCCCTTATATTTGTTTCGAAGCCATCATTTAAAAGGAACTTGGACTCACGAAGTCATCGGCTCCAGAAAGTGTTTGGTGATAGTTTGGAAAGTTTTTTTTTACTATCGCTTAAACATTCATACGCTAAGAAAAAAACGATGCGTGCATTCCTGAGAACCACGTAATTAACTTTTAGCGGCCTTAAGTTAAGTTTTAAAGATAATGATTAGAGTTATACCAAGCATCCATTCACTCACAGAAGTTGGCTTAGTTTCCTTTGCAAATCAGTCAAGGTGAAGTCTATTGAAATCATGCGATATGTTCTTAAAATTCATTGAAACAAGCATATCCGTATGGTGCGAAGTCAACCACAATATCTGGCCGCGCACCACTCCCTACATTCGTAAAGGTTAGCTAAAAGATTTAGTTTAACTTTAAAGGTAAGATGACTATTACAGTTTATCCAAATTTAGAACACATGCTTCAAATTATTAATATATTTTAGATACAGTTAATGTAAATATTAAATGTACTGTTTCAGTAATCGTTTTGTTTTATGGTAGAATTTTTCTCCATTTCATCTGCGCCCCCAGCTTCTCTGTGCCCCCCACCCCCCCACCTGCAGGAACTGCAGCATTGTAGTTACGCCACTGGTCTCTCACAACTCTTACCACTAATTTTGTATTGTGGATCCTGTTACGATAACCTAAATTTTGATCATGTAAAAATTCTGCCCTTGTTTGGCAAGTGTATAATGATGAAGCCTTCATTTAAATCACTAGCATCAGCAGACTTAAAGAGGGATTAGTGAAACGAATGTGCTATTAAAAACATGACTGGATGTTAGCACTGTACTAATTTTTATGCTGATCATCCTAAATATACCACTACAACACCACAGTCTATGTGCTTGTCAGGAGCATACAGTTTGTTTCTTTTTAATTCAACTTTATTAATGTGCAGTTATGGTCTATCGTTGTATGGCTATTATATAAAAAGTTGTACTGTTAAGTCTTAATATTTAACATTGTTGCTTTTAAGTGCCATATAAGAAAAGTTCTATTAATTGAACACTTCTTTAAGGATGTGATGAAGCAATAAATAAATAATCAAGATTTAAATATCTCCACTTAACACTAGTTTTTTTTTTAAAAAGGCTCAAGAGGCAACTTCATATTTTAAAGTAGCTTTACTTTCATTTGATTTTGATTTTTTACTTTTTACACTGATGGATTTGATAAACGATCAAGTTTTACTTTTATTATAGGATTTAATATGGTGGTAGTTGAATTGATTAATACAGTATTAAACGTGTGAAGGTGCAGTTTACACTAGGTTTGTACTGCAGTAAATGTAGAAAGTTGCATTTATGACATGAAGCATTTTTTAACATTTTAGAGCTGTGTAGTTATAGAGTGTTAGTCAACTATTTTTTGAGTTACAATTTTTTTTGTACCTTTACGTAAAAGTAATGTGAATTGTTGTTATGCCAACAAGGTAATAAAACTTCAATGTGTATTTTCAGTGTTTTTTTTTTGTTGAAGTTAAATTACTACATCGTATACTACAACTTATTTTGCTACTCATAAATGGAATCATTTAGTTGAAAACAGAAGAACTGTAGCTAATGGAACAGAGAGGTGCTATTTATTGCAATGCGACTCCTCGTGATGGTAAACAAACAGAGCTGGAGCACCACTCCGAATGCTTGTTTTTTTGTGTTCAATAGTTTGAAAACAGCACCGTTTAAAGATTTAAACAAAAAACTGCAAATAGAGACCACTTTTCTGAATCAAAAATCCAATTCAGATTCCAAAAGAGTAGGTCCTATTTTTTGAAAAATGTCGGAAAAAGAACTTAAAAAATGTCAGATTTAGTTCGGTGTAGCCATGATGACGCACTATAGTAAGAACAAACGTAGTGCATCTTGGCTATACAGAATCCAAAGCTAACAACTTTTCCAAGTTCTTTTTCAAGAATTGCGAAAAATTGGGCGACATTTTCAGAATCGAAACTAGGGTTTGGACTATTTGCAAAAAAAAGATATGAAGGATTTTTTTTTTCATGTAGTTTGTTAATTTAATGAGAGATGGTGCCACTTGTTTGTGAACATTTTGTTAAATATTGCCACCGCATACCTCGGGCTTGAAGATGACTCGTACGTAGGTGATATGTTGCCGGGGCGCTGCAGTCTGCAAAGTCAACTGCTTCACACGATGCTGACAACACATTAGTTTCGGTTTGATTGTTGTATTTTCGCATCGCGCACTAGGAAAAGAAAAAAAACGGAAGTAATAAGCCATTCATTGCACAATTACTTCATTAAGTCGCACCAATCCGAACCCAACAATGCTACTGAAATAGAAGCCAGAAGTGCTGTTGATACAAATCATAAAATTCAAAGTGTCTTGGCGGACCACAACTTACACGCAGCGAGTGTGAATGTTAGTCATTGTGTAAACGTTCTTCAGGCTTACAATATTGGGCTACGTATAGAACGAGATGTTCAGTGCCGAAAAACGGGTGGGTGTTGTGCAATAAATGATCAAGTAAAACTTAATTGTTAGTAAGTCTAGAAGAATTTTTGGAGGACTTACAAGTTTCTAACCACATTCGTAGGTACACAGAGTAGGTACTGTATGACAACATTCTGTAGGAATAATCCATTTTTATGGTATAGTGTTTCGTTAGATGCTGTTTGCATTTATTGCTTCAAATTTTGTCCAGTTATACTGGAGTACTTATTAGCGTGCCAAGTAAGAAGTGGCGGGATTCACCCAAAATGCTCACAGAATATTGCGGACACAAACATGAAACTGCAGCCCAGCTGGCACAAAACTTCACGGACGTTTCAAATTCAAAACAAAAAAATAGCCAGCCAGTAAATATGCAGTTATCATCCGCGGAAAATCGGCAGGCAAAAGAAAAACACTGCATACTTAATGGCTGTTATTGAAACAGAGATTTTATGCGCTAAAAAAAATTTACGGCTTCGTGGTAACTGATTCCGAAAATGTGAAGAAAATGTGGTTTTTTACAGCCAACGAAAATATCATTTACCTGTTTTTTATAGCTATTCCCTCCTTTTGAGCTATTATTCCCCTAGAAGCTTGAAAGTTGGCTTCCCAGCCGTGCTTGTACTACTGCGCATGAGCAGGGATGGGCTTTATATATATACTCGGCGCAGCCGTCCGATGGCATCATTTCTCCTAGGGCGCTCACGACGACGTGGCCGCCTTGAGCACTCCCCACTCCATCCTATCCTTCGGACCCGTCCTATCCTATGGGACACAGCATCATCATCCCATAGGATGCATCCTACTCGACTTCGTTCGAAGGATGGCTCCTGCTAGGATGCCCACTACTGCCTGGGATTTTCTGAATGTCCCGGTAGAAGCTTCGCTCCCGGCCACCTCTATTCCAACTTTAGGGGCAAGTAGATGGAGGATCGATCCTTCCTCTCCTCAGACAAGGATTCATCCACCTCTTCCGGATCCGCTGGTCCTTAGGACCGGCTGCCCTCTCCATCTTGCATATTGCGTCCTATCCACCTACAGCCAGAGGATGGCCTCGCCTAGGATGCCTTCTGCTGCCAAGGACCTGGATCTCCCGGTTGTAACTCGGCTCCCGGCTGCCTCTGTTACATCTTCAGGGACGAACAGACAAAGGACCAATGCGTCCTCTTCACACAAGAAGTCCGTCGATCCTCAGGGCCGGTTGTCCTCGCATCCTCTACTGCCCACGTCCACAGGCACTTCATTCACGGGATGGCCCCTGCTAGAATTCACTCTTCTACTACGTACCTTCTGGATCCCCCAGTTGATATGCCTCACTCCCGGCTACCTCTGCTCCGTCTTTAGGAGCGAACAGGCAGAGGACCAATCCATCGTCTCCACACAGAACCACCGTCTTCAGGCCAGCTGGTCTCACCATACTACATTGCCTCTGCGCAGCCTTCTTGGATAGGACTACTTCACCTCCTGCTGTCGATTTCCGCCTTCCTTTTCCTCCAGCATTTAATGCTGTTGTTTAACCAAAGAATATGATATCCCTCTGCGCAGCCACCATCTGCGCATCCTACTGCGCAGCCCTACTTTCTCATTTAAAATGTTTCACTTCGCTCCCAGCCATTTGCCGTTCGCTGACGTGTCCTATCCTCCGTTGACCATCCTCATGCCTCGTGGCAAAGGGACACCAAGGGATGGATCCTCATCCCGCACTCTTCGCTCCGCATCCCCTCCGGTTGCGGATGACGTCGAAATTCTCGAATTTACTTCGGACCAGAATTCGTTGGAGCAGCCTCAGCTGCCACCCAATCCTCCTCTTTCCGAACCATCCGCTCCAATGCCTTGTGACACTACAGCCACGTCCCCGATCCCCTGCAGTCAGCCTCCGCCAGCACGGGACCTGCCATCCCTTCCTGATGAACTTTCTCATACCAAGGAACATTATACTTGCCTTAAGCTTCAACTTAAAGCCCGGAAGGTTGCTTCCAAGTTGATCTCCTCCGTGGGGCCGCAACTCACTTCTCTTGATTAATCCTCGCACTCGTCCCGTCCTTCGGTAACAGGACGCTCCACCACTCAGCGGACCAACAATCAGCTTACTCCGTCCCACGTGCATACCCTCATGGACTCGTGACTCCAAACTTTTAAACAGAAGGCACCAGTCTACGATTACATTTCAGCCTGGCTTGCTTCGATTCCTAAGTTTCACAAGACTTCCTCGACAATGCAGGACCTTCGTCCACCCTGGACGTACCATCTCGTCCTATCCCAACCGTCCCCACTCTTACATCCGCTCACAGATGCAACAACTCTTCCATGAGAAGCACACATCCTTTTTTAGAAGACTCGGTCCTACGTCCTCGGTCCCGTCCTATCGTCGGTGCTCCGTCCTATCCCGTCCGCCGTCCTATCCTTCACTACGGCTTCATCCTAGGACGCTTAGATACAGACAAGGGACATCTACCAGGACTTCTTCATCAGTTCATGGCTTGTCGCCTCCTCAAACATTACAATCCCCTGAATTTTACGATTATACACACGTCAAAAAAAAAAGGGTGCGGCGGGGGGCCCCGGCAGGAGGACACAACTGCATGGTCCCGCCTACAGCACTACACCCGTGCCATGTCTCTCTGCCAGGCGCCTCTACAGTCACTCACCTCACGATTCATATCGCTGCGCGCCTAACAGTTTTCGTGTCCTGTTCATCGTTCACCATGACCACCTCTTCTTCATCTGAATATCCTTTTACCCGAAGTTTACACCAACCAAAGAAGGGAATGGGTCCTCATCTAAGGCTTGTAATTGACTAGGTCTTTCCAAAAAAAAAATTCTACGACGCATCACTTCGATCCTCATCCTCCCTCATCCTCGTCCTCATTGCGTGTGACGGACAGGAACGTAACTGCCGTCTTTGTGTCTCCGTCTCGCCGAGTCGATGGACTATCATTCGACAAAAGCAACATCAATCAAGACAGCAGATGCTACGCACAGCACAATCCAAAAAAAAAAAATCATCTTCCTCGGGTCCGCTGGTCCTCGAGACCAGCAGGCTTCACCATCCCGTAGGACGTGTCCTACTCATCCTCGATCTTAGGATGCTCTCTGCTTCCAGGGATCTCCCGGATGAAGCTTCGCTCCCGGCCACCTTCATTTCATCTTCAGGGGCAGCTTGGGGTAGGACCGATCCATATTTCTTTCTCGGAGGAGGATCCATATGCTACCCTCCCGGTACTGCTGTCCTTCTTTCCGTCTAAAGCAACTAGAGGTACTTTTCGCAAGGGCCGATCCAATACGGACCACATCCCCTACATTTCGCGAGCAATCTCCTCCAGGACGACAAATGAGGGCCAGAAGGGTAGGGACGGTAATGGTGAAGGAGCTTCTTAGTAAAGCGCAGCTAGGGACGACGATGAAGGTATGTCTGAAGGACGAGGACGAAGCGGTAAATGCCTTATGTCCACAAAGACTCTCCTCCATGCTGTCAATGATACATACTCCCATGAGTACGAACTCATAAACCGTCGTTGTCATTCCCTTCGCGTGACTATGCTCTGCTTCATGTACACAATGCTTAGGTTTCGTCAATTCCTACATCTCCACCTTGGAGGGCCTACTAATGTGCTCGTTCCCTTGTTCGACATCTAAGACTTGCCTCATCCTCTGCCACAATCCATTACCGCTTCGTCCTCGTCCTGCAGACATACCTTCATCGCCGTCCCTAGCTGCGCTTTACTAAGAAGCTCCTTCACCATTACCGTCCCTACCCTTCTGGCCCTCATTTGTTGTAAGCATCCTCAGGACGCACAAGACACTATCTTGTTGGGACCTTTTCTTTCTAGCTAAACGCGGATGCGCAGTTGGCTCCGCTATTGTACTGTGTTTCAAACACAAAAACAGTCAAGTTCGACAGATGGCAACCCAAACTTGACAACGGACAGCTTTTGGCGTCCGCCCCTCTTGCAGCTCATGCGTTTTTGCACAGTCTTCACGTCAATACATCCTCAACTACATGCAACCTGGTCTACATCACTTTTAGCAGTATGTTTGTGCTACCATCTGCACACACTACGAACAACTACACACCCGTTTCTGTACGTCCACCTCACCATTCTCTCCATCCGCTTCCTGGTTACCACTTCAAGATCCTTCATCCAAGGCCACAGGCGTAGCACTAGTTTTCCGTGTCCTTCCTTACACGACATTCCCGTCTGTCTCTTGTTCCTCAACACAACGATCTTCAGCACGGATTCAGCTTCATCCGCCTCCCGTGTGGGGACGATACAGTCGCGATCCTCGCCTCCCTGTTAAGACCTTATCCTTACAATTTCAGCTTTATGAAATCATACCTTCACCCTTTTACGAAGTGTCTAGCATTCAACAACTAGCGTCTCTTCTTCCTCTGGAAAATCATTCCTTTCAATCCTCGTCCTATGCCAACCAGCTGCCTTCTTCTTGAATCAACTTCGAAACTGTGTTCCACATTTCCAGTTTACCACGGTCCGTCCTGCGGACGGTGTCCGCTCCTCACATCTGCTGCGAGTTCGTCGCGTCATGCGCTCGCCATACATATTCTCACTTTTCATATATGGACGGTAATCACTCTTCACAAAAAATCTATCATAAGGACACTCGTCATCCGCCTGCCAACTTCACACTCTTCCCAGAGCCCGTCCTACTCCGCTCCTCAAGTTTACTAAAGAACTTATGGCGACACGCGCCATCCGCCTGTCCACTTCACACTTGGGAGCACCATCATTCCCAACAAGGTAAGCGATTTCGGAATTTTATCGGATTTCCTATCTTGTATCCCACGGTGTTAAGACCCCTGCTTGCGTTCCTTCTTTTGCTTCTGTTAATCTTTAGTAATTTTTAACGATTTTCCGCACTGCCTGACCTCACTTAGGATGTAACCTTTCCGAAACAGCGGATCGCTCCTCAGCTCGCAAATAGTTTCTGCTCTTAGTCCTTGGTCTAGGACTCAGGGTTTTCTTCGCCAGGGACTAGTTCCCGGGGATGCCGGTTTGTACGCGAGGGGACAGCGAATCTAGCCCTCCTCCGGGTTACAAAGTCCGCTATACAAAATTTCGTCGGTTGTGAAAATACTAAAATTACAGGGCATGCATCTGCTTATTTTTAGTTTCTTTGCTGCCAAAACATCTTAACCTGATATTTGAGCATTACATTCCTCGAATGTGAAGTTCCCCTGGAGGTTTCTTCCGGTGCGCAGGCACCTGCTTGCATATTCCTACTGCGCATGTGCGTGGCAGTACTCCCTTATAAAAGCGAGAGCGCGGACGCTTTCGGCATTTCATTTTTCCTCCAGAGGTGTCTCCACGCCACCTCGCGCCGCAGTTCCCCTGTCTTTCGCACGGAAATTTGGATTCCACCCGATGATGGCCGCCGCTCCCGATGAAACTCCCACTTCGCTCGCCGTTCCCTCTCATGCTCTCCTTCGTCCGCATACTACTGCTTTCACCCTCGGCGATCGCTGGATCTCCGCCCTCGACCTCGCCGCCGTTGGCCCGATCCCTGCTGAAGCACCACTTTCTAGTGTAAATGTGTTGACGAACTCTCCCTTGCAGCCCGGCCAGTGCACCCCGCCAGCCGAGCCGTTGGACCTAACGGCTCTACAAGAGGACTTTCAACGGGCGAAAGTCATCTACCGTGAAGCCAAGAAATCCCTTCAAGAAGCAACGGCTGCTTCTCGCTCGCCTGCCCGTAATTCTCCTGTGGATTTATCGTCCAACTCATCCCGAATAGGTAGAAGTGTCTCCCGTAGCGAAGTCCGGAACATAATACAGGAAACGGTCCGTGTGATGCAAGACAATCCCATGCCGTCTCCCTCTTGCACGTCCTCCGCTCGACACTCTTGTACGCAAGCCTGGATAATCTCTGCCTCCAGCCGTGACTCCCGCAAACGGGACTCGACGTCTCCGTCGGGCGCCCTCAAGAAACGCAGGCTGTCTTCTCCCTCTCGCTCGCAAGCTTCTCCTGCTGCCGTCCCCACGGCTACCGCTGATGCTCTGCCGCCGGCCACTACATTTTCGTCCAGCAAAAGGATCCACTTCCCAGACGCCGCCGCCGACGACCTGACTTTTTCCCTGGCTTCACTTTTAAAGACGGTTGAAGAGACCATTCCCGACTGCTTTCTTTTCAAACCGTCGCAGTCAACCGACGCTCCCGTGATTAACCGTGGATTAGCCGACGTTCTCAATACGGCGGTGAATGCCTTGTGCGAGAAATTATCCCCGGACGCAAGTCCCGAAGAACTACGCAACCTTTCATCCCTAATCACGCAGCTCTTCCAGAAGGCAAGCTTCGCCACCTGTCATTCCATTGGGCCTCTAGAGCTCTTTTTAACAACAGCTTACTCCTCCGGGACATTGCTCTTTCATCCGCCGCAAACTTGAACGTCTCCACGATGCACCGTCTCCGGAACCAGCCCATCCACTAGTCGGACACGCTCTTCCGTGGTTTAATCCCAACTCTCGCCCCTCACTTAAGACATTTCTAGGAAACCGAAACCACTAAAACAATTTTTTTCCAACTTTCGTCCGGCTCTGAAGAATAAACAGCCCATTCCTCGCCTCCCCTCAGACAATTGGAACAAGACTGCGGCTCCCGCTCCATCTCCTCGCTCCAACGACTTTCGTCCGAGAAACCCGCAGCCCTTTCGGGCGGACCAGCCTCGCTCCCGCTCCGGCCAACGCAGCCAGAAGCGAGCCGCCACTCCAGACCAACAAAGCCGCCACTCGGCGCCAGGGGGCAGAAGCGGTTTTTGTAAAAATCAACAATGACGCCTCTCACCCATCCGGCCTTGTAGTCGGCGCGAGACTACGCCGATACCTCCCAGCCTGGGCTACAATTAACATCAAACACAGAAGTCCTTTTCATCATCGAACACGGCTTTCGTCCGGAATTTCTTTCAAAACCCCCGCTCCTGCCGACACCGCCGTGGGATTTCTCTCCACCAGTAACCCCACTACTTTCGTTTGAAATTTCAGAACTCCTTCGGAAAGACGCAATACGGGAATGCCGCAAGCCAGGCCCGGGTTTCTACAGTTCCATCTTCACCCGACCAAAGAAGTCAGGAGGCTCCCGTCTAATTTTCAGCATGAAACCTCTCAACAGATACATCCTCAACAACCATTTCAAGAGGAAACTCTCGAATCAATTCGTCTTTCATTCAAACAAAACGACTCGACAGTCTCGATTGACCTGGAAGATGCTTACCTCCATGTCCCACTCCACCCGGCTATCACGCACCTTTTTCGGTTCATCTACATCCAAAAGGTCTACGAATTTCGCCATCTTCCCTTCGCCTGAACGCAGCCCCCAGAATTTTCACAACGGTTCTCAAACCAATCTTAGCAAACCTACACCAAAACGAAATTCAGGCCAACGCCTATCTGGACGACTGGGCCCTCAACAATCCGGACCGTCTCGTACTGGAACGAAACAAGTACAAAACCATTTCCCTATTAAACCGACTGGGCTTCGGAGTAAACTACTCAAAATCTCGCCTAATACCAGCACAAGTCTTCACCTTTCTCGGAGCCTCTTTCGACCTCCGCACAGCAATTATTGCCCTGTGCCCGGAATAGATAGATGATCTTCTCCACGTCCGTCTCTTTCGGTCGAAAACAAGTTTTTCCCCTCGGCACCTAAACTCTCTCGTCGGGAAGATGGATGCAATGGCGAACCTCTTCCCCTACGGCCGATGGATGGTAAGACCGTTTCACCACCACCGCATAGACAACCCTGCAATCAGTCAGGACCGCCCGGACAAACAAATACCCTTCACTCCCGGATTTCCTCTGGACTCCCGTCCTTTGGTGGTCAGATGTCACCAACCTCAAGAAGACACACCCTCTTCACGAGCCACATCCCGATCTGCTCATCTTTACGGATCCCGATCTTTGCTCATCCTCGAGAACCGGCTGGGGTGCCCATCTTGGCACTCAAGAGGCCTCGGGTCTTTGGCCCCTAACCTGCAGGGAACACATCAACTCCTTGAGCTTTGAGCAATTCTACTCGCCCTGCTTCATTTTCTTCCGAAAATAAGAAACAAGACAATACAAGTCCAGTCCGACAACACAACTGCCCTAGCCTACATAAGGAAAGAAGGAGGAACGAAATCCAGATCTCTTCACAGCCTAACGTCAGAGATTTTCAACCTCTGCATTTCGCACAACATCACTCTCCTTCCTCTCCACATCCCAGGCAACAGGAATGTGATTGCCGACTCTCTGTCACGCCAGAAACCACCGACGGGCGAATGGTGTCTCAAGAAATTCATTTGCGAATCTCTCTTCACCATTTGGGGCACTCCAATGATAGACCTGTTCGCCACGAGGCACAATGCCAAACTTCCCCTCTACATAAGCCCGATTCCGGACGAAACAGCAGTAGCAGTAGACGCCTTGACGTTTCCATGGCAAAACCAGTTCGCCTACCTCTTTCCCCCCCCCCTACAAGCTACTTCCACAAGTTCTTCTAAAGATCCAAGAAAGCCAGAGCTTGTTCCTACTCACAGCCCCCCTCTGGCCATCAGCAGCGTGGTTCCCGCTTCTTCTGGAACTACTAGTCGACACTCCCTGAAGTCTACCCCCTCAACCAGATCTTCTGTCCCAACAGAAAGGAACAAAGCTACACCCGAATGTACCAAACCTCAACCTACACGGGTGGCTACTATCACCAAACTCTTCAAAAAGGCTGGAATTCATCGAGATGAGGCCGAACGCATCGCCTCAAAGGGAACCAGGGATTCCACTAACCGGATGTACGACAGCCACTGGTCCAAATGGATTCGTTGGTGTATCACAAAACAAGGTAATCCTATCAACCCACCTCTTCCAACCCTTCTAAACTTCTTCAGAGACTTGTTCAACATCGACAAACTCAAAGGCTCCACAATCCTGGTATATCGATCTGCCCTAAACACCGTCTTCAAAACCACCAATAGCACGAACTACTCGAAGACTACCGAATTTCGGCGCTTCTACGTTCTTACGAAAATGAAAGATCCACCACCAGAAAGTCAATAACAGATTGGGACCTTTCTCTCGTGCTCCAGTCCCTAATGAGTGAACCATATGAACCCCTTCAGGATACATCCCTTCACCTCATGATTCGCAAAACAGTCTTACTCGTCACTCGTGCAGCCAGCCTACAGTGTTCAGAGATTCAAGCCCTCTGAGCAGACCCAGCATACTGCATCTTCGGCCCCAACTTTTCCTCTGTTACTCTCTACCCAAGATCAACATTCAGAACGAAAACACAAAAGCCCTCGGAACCTCCGAAACCAATCACTTTCCCGGCTCTATCCACCCTAGTTGGTAACGAACCTGAACGCCTTCTTTGCCCAGTCAGAGCTTTGCGCTTCTACCTAGCCCAGACTCGCCATGAGGACATCCGCCGAGGAAGAAACCAACTTTTTCTCCCAATTGATCTTCAAATGGGCGAAACATCAGCAGCCATGGTATCAAGATGGATTAAGAAAACAATCGAAGCAGCCTATGAGAAAACTCCAAATGAGAGCATGAGAGTGACGGCTCACGAAGTAAGAGCTATCTCCACATCATGGGCCCCATCATAACGCCATTCCAATAGAAGAAATCCTAGCAGCAGCGTCTTGGCGCCATCAATCGACCTTCACCTCCTACTACCTCAGGGACATGTCAAGAGAAGAATCAGGTCTGCACCGGCTGGGACCAATCGTCGCAGCCAGAACTGTAGTCAACCCCCCCCCATTAAGCACTCGGAACACCAAAGCAAGCCATCCTTGAAGGAAGCAAGCCACCCAGATGGAAGCAAGCCATCCAGAAGGAAGCAAGACCCAAACAACGGCCCTTTTCAGGGCCACCAAATCCTACGAAAGAGATCCAAGTCCCTGTTATCACCTGTTCTGAATAAAGTGCAAATTTTTCTCTTCCAGACAAAAAGTTTTGGGGGAACGCCTGCTTGCATCCCGGGGCGCTCGTCAGGACGGTGCCCGCCACCAAACTTTGACGGGGTCTGCTGATAATGCTAAATTATCAGGTTAAGATGTTTTGGCAACAAAGAAAGAACATTTTGCCGGCCCCCAGCCAGGCCAGCTAAAAATGGTTTCTTTGTGCCTAAAACATACTTAACCTACTCCCGCCCTGCCTCCCCTCTCGAGTCACCGCCTGACACATTGAGAGAAAAATAAATGCTGAAAGCGTCCGCGCTCTCGCTTTTATAAGGGAGTACTGCCACACACATGCGCAGTAGGGATATGCAAGCAGGCGCCTGCGCACCGTAAGAAACCTCCAGGGGAACATCACATTCGAGGAATGTAATGCTAAATTATCAGGTTAAGTATGTTTTAGGCACAAAGAAACCATTTTTAGCCGGCCTGACTGGGGGCCGGCAAAATGTTCTTTTTAATGCCTAACCGAAAATATACATTACCTTAACTCCCACCCAGGCCTCCCCTCCATTGTCTAGGTTCTGGGTGAGGAGAAATAATGCCATCGGACGGCTGTGCCGAGTATATATAGCCAGCCCATCCCTGCGCTGCGCATTGCGCAGTAGTACAACCCGGTTGGGAAGCCAACTTTCAAGCTTCTAGGGGAATAATAGCTCAAAAGGAGGGAATCGCTATAAATAACAGGTAATGGATATATTCGGTCAGGCAATAAAAACTAAAATTAAGCAGGTGCAGGCCCTGCAATTTTAGTCTTTTCCATTCTTTACTACAATATCGAGCTGCTGGAAATTTTATGCTGAAAGAAATTTAAGGAAGGCAGCCCGGAATGCTAAGCATTATAGTCCAATGGTTCAAAACGAATTACTGTAGTAAACATATGGGCTATATACATCATGGATTCAGTATGTAGACAAATAAAGAAAACCAAATATTGTAGCGTCATGATGATGAAACTACGGACTGCTCTACAACTGAAGTTTCTATATGCATTAGGTATGTTGCACTTGCAGCGAATGGAACAGCTCTGCAAGCAAAGCAAATATTCCAACCCTGATCACTCAACTTTTACAGACACCTCGGTGATTGTTATTTAATGTTGAGTTATCACCGTCGGTTCGGACCACAAACTTTGTGGTAGCCATTTTAGCTCTGATATCACTACATGGCGAAAATGTGAAGGGGGGTCCTTACCTTATGGGGCTGCTGACAATACCAACAAAGGTTGCAATAATATTTTATTGTTTACACGCCCGCTCATGCCTTACAGGTGGGACATCCCCAGGTTACATGTGTGAAAAGGTGTGGAGTCATGTTGTACTTGAACCGTGCAACCGTTACTTTACACCTAGAGCAATGGTTCTGTAGAAATTGGTCTGGCATTTGGCAAACCATCTAGCACTCTCGCAATCGGTCATTCAGTTAACAAATTGCGGCGTTGTTTTAGGATCAGATTTAGCGCTGAACGCCAATTCAGTGACGTTCCCACGTGTATTAATCAGGAGGGCCGTTGCTCCGAATTCAACAAAATTCCATCCTATTTACCACATTACTGTTTTTGCCCAGATCCCCTGAAATGTGCCAAACTCTTTTTCAAGAATTTCGGCGTGCCACCATGGCGTTGTACTACTATTACAATTTCTTCTGTCAATTGAATGCTTATGATCGTTGTCAGATTGGTCCACCCAGGAACCCATGGAGAGGGCCCCCATTACAGGAGGCCCTTGTCTCCAAAAAAAAATGTTGTTTGAAAAAAAATTAAATGAATTCATATTTAAATATTGTATAAAAGGAAAAGTTTGAAATTCTAGCCAATTTTTTGAAAATATGCTAGCTCCTGCTGGGAAAGTTTACGGCGCTCTTCCTTCCTTCTTTGCTGACCCCTCCCCCTTCAGAGACCCCTGCAGTACATTCCTGGAGACACCCGATTCGTCCCTGCTGATGAGTGTTGCCATTGTTACATTACTTATAGCGACACACTAGTGTGTTTCTACGTCATCACAGTCGTATTTACGAAAAATCAGTGCAGTGTTTTTTTCCACAAAATCAAGGAGAGCAAAATGCATTTAAAAAAAAAAGTTGAAAATCGGTGTAATAACAAAAATCCGTGTAAGGTGTGGTATTAACAGAAAGTTTAAGCAATGCCGGAGTCGAACGTCAGAAACCACACGTTACTTATAATTTGTGTTAGCACCGCACCTTACACGAGTTTTTCTCTTACAGATTTTAAGGATTTATTTCATCTAACTCTTTAGAATTTTTGTGACCTAATTAGTCAAGCTTTACTTTCTAATCTCACGAAAGTGTAAAGTTTGTCAATTTTCGTGGCTTGTTTAAAATCTGAAAAACTGGTTCAGATAAAACTTGAGAAACATGGAAATCTCAAAAGATAATGAATTTAGGACAGAAATCTCAGTAACATGTGGAAAACAAGCATTTAATTTGGGGGGGGGGGGGAATCAGAGAAAATACGAAATAAATAGCATTCCTTTGATGGCCTACGTGCAAACTCTGCTGAATTAGTAAAGCAATGTTTGACCTCAACCTCCCATGTTAAAGCCGAAACTTTGACGCCTAATATCTCCACCGTCTGTGAATATTTTCGATTAAATTTGGCAAATCGAAGTTCTAGCCCTCGGCGCTGAAACCATGAAATTTGTTTTTGGCTTGTTCTTGTTATTGTTGGCACAACACATTTCTGCTAGGCTCTTTATAAAACTATTTGTTCCGTAAAGCTGGTTCTTGGCTGTAGATGTTCCGTTTCCATGAGGTTTTTCTAATTGGTCAAGTAATTTAGGGGTTTGGGAGCTCAAACCTACCAGATTGATTGTTTTACATTGTTTTAAATATTGTTATTATGCAATAATGCCAATCAGCAAAGGCCAGCTGCAAGACGTAGACTTGTATCTTTCCAGCAAACCGTAATTGATAGAGATACAAAACACTAAAAAAAAAAAAAACTAATTTAAACTGCATGGTATGACAAAGTAGTACGAATTAGAAAACAAAAACGAACTCGTTTGATGCTTAAGGTAAGGTTTGACGAAAAAAGCTAGCGAAGTTGGGAGAGAGAGGTCTAGACTGATTGGGGATGTTAGGGTCAGAACTTTAGGTTTGGGACTGAAAGAAAGGAGCTTACTTTGGGCCTAACCAGGGAAGCTACCCTAACTAAGGGTTCAGTAAAAACAGGCCTACTAAAGGCTTAGTAGCCAGAAATTCCCCTAACCAGAAGCACCTAGCAGGGGTCGAGGAGGACCAGCCGGGTGGCTGGCCCGAAGGCTTTCTGATTTTCCGTGGTCGGGCCGCTGCTTTTATGCGGTTTGGTTACCCTTGACAACCGCGAAGTAGCAAGGGTATTATGGGAAATGGAATTTTCTCGAAGGTTCCAGAGGCAGGAACCGGAAATGAAATAACAAGGTTTTGATAATTTAACCTATGACAGATTAAACAGATAAAGACTTAATTGGCCATTAGCTCCAGTAAACATTGACAACGTACAAGATTTGCAACAAGGTTTAACTGATCCGAAGTCAAAACAGCACAGAAACACAAACTTTCCTGTAAGGCTTCAGATACTGCAGTGTTGCTGTCCAGGTTAGTCCACATGAAACCTTACTCCGGTTTCCAACCACCCCATGCATGTAAGGCCACAGAACCCAACTTTCAAAAAATGTTAATGCCAAACAAATGAAGAATAATGTAAGGCTACAAACTCGACTACTTTCTTGGCTAAATTTTCTTTAGTGTTCTGCAGTCACATCGTCTACTTTCCGTTCATCATTCTACTGCTACATATATCATTTTTCAAGATTTTCAAGCTCTCTTTCAGCATGGAATTTCATAATTACTTTCCAGGACATTTCCAGGTTTTCAAGAGCTCCCGCGAACCCAGAATTGCCTGTAGAGGTGCGCTAAGCTCACTAAACCGATTAGTTTTTAAACATTTTCAAGCGATGACATTTAGCAAAGCAAAATGCATCAATCGTGATCTATCAGAAGCTGATCTATCGTGCGCAAAAGCAAAATGGTACAAACATTTGACTACAGCAGTAAGGTTTCACAAGGACTACACAATGCAGCAACGCTGCAGTCAGGGCCGTGCTATGCGGGCCCGCGCCTGGCTTCCCCCTCCGAAGCAAGTCAACCCATGCCTACCACATGACTCATAGCCCACGGTAAGGAGGAAGCGATTAGTAAAAAGATGGACAAGTTGAAGTAGGCAGTATTTGACTGGCAGATTTTCCACTGAGAAGCGTAAGCAAAAAAAGGACATGGGGGGGGGGGGGGGCCCCAGGGCCGGACCATGGAAAAATTACGTGCAGAAGAAGTCAAAAAGATGCAAGAGCATCTAAGGAAAAGTTTGCAAAAAAAAAAAGCCATAGTTCATGAATTTTCCCTGGACTGTGTGCGTCGCCCTAGGATTTGTATGACCTTAAAACATTTATACTGTTACCAAATATCAGCTTAATGATTGAATTATTTTCTCCCTGGCTTTCTCTTACAATGGTTTGTGTAGTTAGGGCCTCGCTTTTCGGGTATTTAGTGATTTGACCAGCTGGTTTCTTATATCACCGCCCCTGCTTCAATTACGGCATCAGTGGTTATTCTTAACAATTACCGCGCGCCCATCAAATTGGAACAACTTGTTATTTTTTTCGGGTTTGACTGTTTTGGTAAAATGATACCATCGGTACAAATATAAAAGCTAATGCTTCATTCATCACCAGTCCTAACTAAAAAGGCATCATCTCTGCAATGTTTGTCCTGAATTACAATTGCAAGTGGGGCACCAGCCGAAAATGCGACTATTTCTTAGTCCATGATGTGAAGCCATCCAAGTGGATTTTCGACAATTCTGTCCCCGACAATTCGGTACCCCAATTATAATACAAATAGTGTGATGATTCGGTTGCATCTGAAATATAACCCGTACGAACGAAAATTCGGTGTCAGAAACTGTCAGAACTGCCAGAAACTCACTGCCGGACTTGTTGAAGAATGAACCTTGGGCGTGCTCTAAATCTATATTACACCTAAAAATGTCACCAACATGTCTTAGATAAGATAACATAACTTGGGACCAAATTGTCGCTGGTATTCTTTTTTATTAAACTTTTGTTACCAAACTTTTTGCTGAGACTGAATTTTGTGGTTCGAATTTTCTAGCACCCATCCAAATAAGTCGTCATTTTTTTTGAAGAGTATAAGTTATTGGTTGGAGGGGGGGGGGGGGGCAAACCTGACAGGAGGCGCCAAATTACGCTTTGCCCCCCCAGATTCGCTGACCTTGGCCCGGCCCTGGCTGCAGTATCTAAAACCTTATAGGAAAGTTTTGTTATGTTCCTTTGCTGTTTTGACTTCGGATCAGTTAAACTGTACCATAAGCATCAAACGAGTTCGTTTTTGTTTTCTATTAAGTTATTGTACTGATGAAATTATACACCTTGGTTATAATGATATTTTAATATCTTGGAAGTTTGAAAAGATGAATTTCATACGACGGACTAAGTAATAGATGTCCGTGACTACTCGGCAGTTACCGTCGATAATTGCCCATTTGCGAGAACGGCATAGTTCAATTAGGGGGAGGGGGGAGGGGGAACGTACGAGTGCAAAGCATGAGTGTGATTCCTCCTATCCCCCAAGAATTGGACTGTGCCGTTTCGAGCAAACGAGCTATTATGGAAGGTAACTGCCAAGTAGTCACGGATATGTGTTTTAATGGCAAGGTGTGACGTCAAGCTAAATTACTAACTTATTTGAGTTTTTAAAGATTTTTGTTTGTAAATTTTATTTGTGAAGCATAATGAATTTACGAATTTTTATATGCGACTTATGTAAATTCCTGAACGGAAACTTACGGGTTAGAAGTTTGCTGCGTACGAAGTCAGAGCGAAGGGAAGAGACGTTCCGTTACCGATGTTTGTGTTTTAAGGTAAAACTGTATTTTTTTCTACTTTAATAATTTAAATAAGAAGATAGTACAAAATGCGTTATTCGCTTGAGTCTCATAGGTTTGTAGGTTTATTCCAAAGTGTCAGTAGCCTAGTTTTCGTATCATCGGGACAATAGATTCCGGGTTAGGCTTAGCTTGCGAAATTTTTTTTTCCCCCAACGGTACCGTGAAAAACGTCGATAGTTGCAAATGCTCCTGTTACGTTGGTTTTACAATTGGGTATGCTCTCTGAACTTGTGTTGTTTAGTCTAACATGAAAAGTTGGTCATGGTGGATTAGGGGTTGTGTAGACCCCATAAAAGAGTAGATTATCGAAAAAGTATGGCTTATCAAAAAAGTGTGGTTTATCAAAATTAACCCACGGTGACGTGTGTGGATTTTCAGATTAACCGTATAAAACGACTACAATTTTGGCATTGGGATGTCGCCACCGTGCATTGATTTCTCTCTAAACAACCTTTTTTTCTCGAGACTAAAACGACTGTCGTCTTCCTCCTCCTCCTATACCCACACACGAAATGACAAACAGTGATTGTCATTGTGATGTCATTGTGATGGAGAACAATGCTTGCAATTAACAGTTCTCAAACAATGTAACGAACAATGCAAAATTAACGTTACAACAATGAAAATATTTTAGGAAAACAGTATTGGGCATTGTATCAATGCTAGCTACTACACGAAAGGACTGCCACAGCCATGTGAAACTAAAAAAAAAAAGTAATGATGTAATAGCAAGCCCAGAAACAAGGGAGTTGAATTGGATTGAATTGAATTTATTGAACCTAGACGAGCTACAACGCATGCGGTCAACTAATGCTTAAGTTGACTATTAGCATTAGTAAATATTAGAGTAATAGAGTAAACCAAACCACACAAAAGAACGTAGACCAAAGTTGGACTAAACAAAACAAACTAAACTCAAACTAAACTAAGCAAAACAAAACACAGGAGAAAATAAGACCAGCAAGTTGGCCCCGACATCCAACCACACTGCAACAATGAAAATTACTTCATCCACGTAACGCAACAAAATGTGAATGTTTAACGAACGCATTCGTCATTATCATCATAATCAAACTGGTTAAATGAACTAAGTAAAGGTTTATCTAAATTTTTGGTCTCTTGAGAAGTTACAATGTCAAATTTAAGTGAGTATTTCTTGAGCCCATTTACCACATTACCTAAGTAAGTAATTAGTTAATGTATTAGGGGAGTGGTATTTGTTTTAGGCCCTTAAGTGATGTTTACAAAAAAAAATCCTCGTAATTTTTAGGTTTAACTTCGGTAAAAGTCTCCATAATGCGCGAACTATATATACAGTGCAAGGCACACATTTACCAGGCGTGTGTAACCGATTTGTTTCACCGTAATCCCGATGAAATTCGAGCCAAGGCAATTATGATGGCTTAGAAGCAGAGTGGTTTGATGACAAATTTGAGTTAGACCAATCTGGCGATCCACGTGCTTCACTTACTAGCTTCACCAACTTGGTGTCTACTTGCTTCATCTCTGAAACCAGGAGTACCCCTTTCTTATTTAATTATTGCTTTTCAATTCTCTCAGAACCATCAGACTGTATCTTAGACCGCTCTGCTTTTTAAGCCCTCCAATTACCTATAGCCACAGCAACAGATTAAGACAGAATTAAAAAAAAAAAACATCAAAGAAGAAGTAGTCTCTGACACTGTACAAAGAGTTGGTTTGGATACGAACCAAATCGAGTTTTCTTCTTTGTACTTGTGTTGTGATGTTAGGATGCCAGGCGATTTGGTTCATTGGACGTAGCGGCAAGGGGTTTTACAAGACAACTGAGGAACTTTAAGACAATGAGTAAATGTTCATCAGTATGGTGAGAGCCAGCTACCTACCTCCTCTCCCATTCTGCCTGCCCTACATAAAGCGGAGTATAACTAAACAAACCAGCGAACTGGACTTAATTAAACCAGGAAATATTAAGTTTCAGCCATGAGAAAAATCTAGCAGTATACGGTAATGTTCAGTTTCTGGGTTGGAAGGTATTTTGGGTCGCTGGGTATTCTGAGTTTCTGGGTCGCTGGATTTGCATACTGTATTCGTTAGGATTTCACTGGTTTGAACACACTGAACCAAAACTTTATTTCCAAGATACACGAAAGTTCAAAGTTTATTTAAAGGGAGGCAGGACTGTCGGCAACTCTGGAAGATATTTTCAATAGTTTTTGTTTCCTTCTTTCTTTGTCTGGAAATCGACCCTCTTTGTTTGGACAACACGTATTTTCACCTGTGGAACTTGTGCTCACAAATACGCTTGTAGGAGCATATACAGCATTCACACTGTCACAAAACTAAATTGCGCCCCATCCGTAAAATGGTCACATCGTCGTTTTTCAGCCACTTCTGAGTCGTATATGACATACTTGTGTTGGCATTTTTGTGTATGGCATTCTTATGTCTTGATAATACGGACATTGTAGGACAACCTAGGGATGTACCGGGTAGGGATTTCGCCGGATAATGGGTTCTGGGTAATTTCTGGGTTATTGCGAACTGCACCCTACCGGGTACCCGAACCGGGAAGTCTACAAAAACCGGGTAGTCTTTCTTTTGCTCCTACTCACTCAAAGAAAGCAGGAGCAAATTAAATGGCTTAATAAAAATTAAAGTTTTTTTTTTACGTAAATGCTAAAAGAGATTAAAACTTGAAAATCAAAGTTACGTCGCCTAGCAACCATGGGTGAGTTCATTAGCGAAGAGATAGGGGAAGAGGCGAAGTAGAGAGAGGAGCAAAACGGTAATACTTTAGCTTTCTCATGGGCAAAACCTTCGCTAAATACGAGCGTTTAGTGCAGTTATTTCCCGGCGTCGGGTACCCGGAATGTTCAGTTATCCGGCTGGGTACCGGGTACCCCCAAAAGAGGCCGGGTACCGGGTAATTACCGGGTACCCGGGCTATCCTAAACCTAATGTTGATTACGCGCCGTGTCGGGAATCTGTGTGGCTCAGCCAGTCACGGAGGAGTAGACAGCATGGAAGTGGGAAATGATGAGCCATTGTTGGTCAATACATTGCGATTTAGTGTAGCTGGAGTCATTGGTTTCCGTTGCTTCAAAGCCACAGTCTACACATTTTCAAAACAATAAATATTAACTGTTGAGAATTTGAATATTGGTGTATTTGTTTCAGGTTTATCGTAAAGAAAATTGTCAACAAAATTTAAGAAGAATAAAAAAATTTTAGTTACAAACTCAATCATTTCTCACAATGACACTAAGTGTGACTACTTGGCCAGCAGGTAAGAAACGGAAGTCCCTGGAAAAAAAATTCCCCGGAAAGAAAATCCCGTTAAAATAATCCCCGAAAAAAAATTCTACGAAAAACAATCCCCCGGAAAATAAATCCTTGGGAAAAAATCTCTGGAAAAAAGATCCCGTGGAAAAACAATCCCGTGGAAAAACAAAATCCCCAAGAAAAAAAATCACGAGGGTTTAATAAGATAATGCTACACAAGATCTGAACTAAAATGTAATGAAAAAAATCAAAACCATCAACGAATGTGCATAATTCTACACAGTAGCGTAAGTTTTGATGAGAACACTGAAGTACGTGTGAACTGTGTTCTAAATTTTAACTAACTCACGTCTGAAGGGTAAAAAGAGGAAAATCAAAAAGAAACTACAAATAAATCTTTGATTGGCTATGAATTGTGTCTGCTTTGCTCGCGCTGCCACGCTTGCTGTGGCTATGTACTTAACACCAGGAAGAACTAAATTCCACGCACGTCTGAAACACGTGGGCGTAGGCATGTTATAACACTCGCTTTGTATTCCACCTTTTGCACAAGGCCGTCTGGGAGCCACCAATTTCAGTTCCTGTGGCTTCAAGGCAGTTGATTTAACATCAGCAAAATCTTATTTGACCAAAGCACTACTAAGATGCTTTAGCTCCCTGGCATCCGTGTGAACTAGCGTAGAGTTGGGAGGAACGACACGCAATTTCTACTCCAATAGGCTTTGGTTCGAGAAACAAAATGCCTTCTTCGCTTAAAGTTCGTTTATACGCTAGTTCTTTTAAAGCGGCACATGCTTGACCTATTCGCAGCATAAGGGTTAATTTTCACACGTATTTATTAACGCACACATAGCGTAATTTTTAACGTTAGTTTTCCATTAAAGTAAAAATTGATTGCTCGTTCAACAACTGTCCGCATGGGGTCGCGACTCAAAACGAGTGATAGGACACGAGGTAGAATTATCTTGTAGACTACTACATTTTTTCCCCTCCTGAGCCTACCAGAAACAGTCTCGTATTCTTTCAACTAGGAATGCCTTTTTAATAAATAGGATTAGCTAAACAATTTGGATTTTTTTTTTATTTTGGGGATTTCTTTTCCAGGGACTATTTTGATGTGATTTTTTTTCTAGGGGATTTTTATTCCAGGGATTTATTTTCCAGGGGATTATTTTTCTGTGGGATTTTTTTTCCGGGGACTATTTTACCGGGATTTATTTTCTGGAGATGTATTTTCCAGGGATTTTTTTCCCCAAGAAGTGGAGTGATTTGTTGTGGTTTTGTTTGTTTGCTCTTTGTCTTGAAATAAAAATAAATACAGAATGGTGTAAAAAAATTACAAATCAGAAAATATGACGTTGATGTTGGTCAATTCTATCTAGATTTCTGAACACTCTTTACCAAGATGGTCGGTCTTTTCTTAACATATTCTGTACAAAGGTGACTTTACCAAAACCTCTATGGCCTGTACTATACCAAGATGCTAGAGGTTTTCTGGGAAGCCTCTACCAATGAAGCAAACGACAGACGACAAACGGTGAGAACACAACCCTCGTATACCAGAGAATACAAGCCTAAAAAGACAGGGCTGGTGAGAATACAAGATATGCTAATCTGGGAAAGAAAGAAGAGATAACCGCCCCAACTTGGAATCGAATTCAAGGACTGCTGAATACTAGACCGGGTGCTCTACCAACTATGTTACCAGACGAACACTGGCTACAGGCTCCACTAGAGCGCATCAACTGATCAATCTTTCTCAGTGGTCATGTGAACGTCACAAACAAAAACAAGCGGCTACAGCGACTGCCTAGTCGCACCGGTCTTCTGTGCAGTTCCTCCAGTTCCTATCATGCACTGCAACAGCTATCTCTATTATACTAATCTAAAATCAGTAGCCATCACAATCGTCGGTTAAAAATGTATTAGCTTTTAGGCGTATTTTATATTTCAGGCGTAATTGTCAGCTTTTAGGCCTAATTTTAACCAGCAGTTTTAATTTCGTAAGTAGCAGCTAACGGAGATATGGATTGTACAGTAAGCCTATTCATTTTTGCAACACGGTGCTCCTACAGGCACACAGTTAGTGTTACAACGTAACGCGCAACGTATAGCCTATATAGATCAGTGGTAGTAGGGAAGTGACGAGAGAATCGCTTTTGATGAAGCCAACAGCGACTCGTAGCAACTTAACGTTGCCATGGTAACACGATTTTAGGCCTAATTTTAAAAATGCAGTTTTAGTTTCGTAAGTAGCAGATATAGGCCTAATGGAGAATTTGGTTCGACGATAAGCCTATTCATTCATGCAACAATGCGACGAAACTGTTTTAACGAAGCTAAAATCCATTTGTTTTTATTGAGTGTTACCTTAGGATTTTAATTCGACGATCAAATGTTATTATTTAATTTAGTTACGTCGAAGAATTCTATTAGTTATAAGGAAGTAACGATGTTTTAATTTGCCATGTTATTTAACTAACTCAAACTGAATCTAACGTTGTAAACGATGGTCGTCAATATCTGGTACTGTTGCGAAGTTGAAAAAAGCGACGGACGGACGGACAAAGTCGTTGCAATAGTCTTCTCAGCCAGTATGGCTGTACAAGTATGGCTGTACTAAAATACAAGTTGGGAGTGGAGAGCTATTTCTTTACTGGCAGGCACGCTTAGCCTTCTAGTTCACTGGTAAAGGTTGAAAAGCTATAAGGTTGTTCAGGACCCTGTAGCTAGGGTCTGCCCCGGTAATGGAGTTGGTAAAGCCTCTGGCTTAGTACGCACGATGTCGTGGCCGGTTCAAGTCCAAGTCCGGGCATTTTTTTTAATGCTGACAGTTTGCTTCTCTAACTGTGCATTTCTTTTCCTCGCAGTGGTGCTGCACCTGCTGTAGTGTTGTAAATGCCTACGTCATGCATACGTTACTACCATTAGTCCACCAAATGAAACAGCTCCCTGGAACATTAGTACATAGCAAGCTACCAACTGTTGCTGCAAAAATAAATAATAGCTGCCTACTATCTCCACGCAATTGCTGTAATCGTTTAACTTGCTGAGAAAACGTCATCGTAATGGTTTTATTGGAACTTGAATGAATAAATGGAAATCCGCTTGCAGCTTTGAGATTTCTGTTAAATTCACAATGACTATGTAAACACTGCTGTAGATGTTTGAACTGTTTTGTCGGTGGGAAATTACCATCTTGCTTCTACAGTTGAGCTAGCACCTCTTTTGTTGCCACATGGTTGCATATGGCATTGCATGAAACGAGAAAGAGAGGCGCTTCTGATTCATGCAGTATTGCAAATTGCAGCTAAACAGAAGGCCAAAGAAACAGCCATTTGGGGAATGATTTATAGCACTGGGGGAAAATAAATGCACGGTAAACCGTTACCATGCGAGTTATTGTTCATTATACAGTGTACCAGAGTATGTCACAAATGAATGCCTTCTTCTCAATATATTCTTCCTTTCCGAATTACATGTATACATCCAATATCCAGTGTGAAAGCTACCTGACCCCTGAAGTGCGAATAATGCACGGGCAACCCCTCTACTTCAAAGCAGTTGCTGCTTAGTTCTGCGAGTGTAACTATACCATGCGCAATGGCTGTTTGCTGTGACGTCACCATGAGTTAGCCAATGACTAACGAGAACAACGGCTGTTTGGCCTTCTGATTGGACTAGCCCAGTCACGTGATATGCACGTCACAGCAAACAGCCATGGCGTGTGGTATAGAGGTCACTCTTGGAAACTTGAGGTCTCCCAGTCTAGACTTAATTGCCGCAAAGAGTGTTTTGCGATCAGAGTGGTTCCGGCTTGGAACTCGTTGCCGGAAGAGGCTGTGTCCGCTCAGACTGTGTCTGGTTTTAAACGTGTACTGAATGGTCTCCCCCTCACGAACTTTTTGAAAAGGAGGCATTAGCCGATCTACTACTGTTTTTGGGACTGGTGATAGTGGCTACACAGCCCTTCCATTTTTCATCCACCTTCTGTGGAAAACTCTATTAATATAATATAATATAGTTTTAGCCTGGCTGCAACCATCGATAGGGGGTAGAATAAGCCGTTCTTTAACCACGGCTCCAGCTAATCTGTTCAGTAGCTTTAGCTTTGGGCCACCACAGTCATAAAAATGAATAAGATAAAACGAAATGAGAAAAAAAAATGTTAGCATACATTTTGTGATTTGTTTTGCACTGTACGGTCAGGTCAGGAACCAGTAAGGTACAATCTAAATGTGAATGCCCAAGAAAAAACATTTTGCGAAATTTTCTGTGTTGGGTGTGGGGGGATGGGGCTTCATGTCTGGTTACTTACTGCAATGTGCCAATGACTCAGATTTTAAACTTGTAAGTAATGCAAAACGCTCTGTTTGATTTGTTCACAGCAGTTGCGCAGTGTTCACCATGAGTATCAATGGATCGATGCGCACGTATTCCCGGAACACATTATTGAGAAGCACGCTCAAAGATGTCGTGGATATTTTATAGTTTTTGGCAACCTTATTCTGGAACTTGCAGCTGCTAGGCTGAAGTGAACTGGAGCAACATTAAACATGAACCACATTTGAGCCCTTGTTGCCAGTGGCACATCCTCCAATGGTGCAGGAAGAGTTGAGGCGCTCAGTTGAGTTGAGGTCCTCAGTTGAGTTGAGGTCCTCAGTTGAGGTGCCCCAGAGCTACTGAGCACATGGGATGAGCAGGGCGGCTCACTATCGACAGTTACAGCCTGACTGAAATTAGGTTGCAACTGCTTGAATTGGAAAGGTTGCCCGTGTATTTACATGTCGGCATCAGGCTACTTTCGTCCTGGATCTTGGATGTACACACGTATCTCAGAAAGGTGAATCCACCCAAAACAAAAACTGGTATAAGAGAAGTTGCCAAGTTTCCAAAAAGGGTCGGCCCGTTGAAAGTAGTGATATCATTTAACCAGGGAAAGGCAGCCAAGGTTATTTCTATTAGCTAATTTAATTGCACCGACTAATAGTTCGAAAGTTAAATGCGAACTAGAAGATTGATACTCTCGGTAGCAATCTTCGAGTTTTCATTTAATGTCCCAAGTATTATTCGGTGCGATTAACTTGCCTGATAGAATTAACCTTGGCGGCATTTCCCTGGTTGAATGATATCACTACTTTCAAAGGCCGACCCTTTTTGGAAACTTGGCAGCTTCTCTTATACCAGTCTTGGTTTTGGGTGGATATCACTAAGTTCATAAGACTGAATGTACAAAAGATCACATGATCTTATCGTCACCTGTACTGTTTTTCTAAAGGAACTTCATGTCTATACATTTTCTCATTCATAATTTTCACATTTGCCATTGACCAATTAGCCGTTACATCAGCCAATTTGACACGGTTTGGTTTATTGTCCGGTATATGGTAAACCCATGTTACCAGACAAGCAGATTGATTATTTAAGGTGACCCAGCTGCAATATGTCCATTTTGTGACTATGGGATGGCGGCCGCCATTATACCTAGGACGATGTATGATGGACAAGCAATTCGGTTGCCACCATTGGGAACCATTGGCTCGCTTCACACGTCGCCACTCAGTGGCACTTCCAAAAAGCGCTACTCATAGCGGAGCATACTCGTAGGGGCGTTCATACGTGTGGCGCCACAGAAGCGCTAGAGCCACAGAAGATCAAAGTGCCACTATGGAGGAAGCGCCACCAAGTGGCGACGTGTGAAGGCACCCTTACTCCGACGAGTAAGGTATGACTCGCATGGCTACAATTAAACTGTAAATCGGTTCCCTAAATACTTCCCTTTAAATGCCAACCTTTGAACAAATATTCCAATAGCTATTTACTTTTCGAAGCTGATGTTTACATCGTTTTTAAGATGTACATCATTTTCACATTTGTAGCAGCCTTCCTTTTAATATGTAATTTGCATTGTCGCGGTGCACACCATGGGAGTGATTACGACAGGAATGATGAATTATGGGATGTGTATCTCACGAATCTCATTCAGGCGAGAGCAGAGGTGAGAACGGTGTTCACCATTAGTGCCACCATGTTTCTTTTGTTTTTAAAATTATTGTTTTAATCTGAAATTGATGTAATGCTCTTTATTGGGCGTTACAACATTTTTTTAATAATAGAAATAAATAGATTGTAAGACTGGCATCTTGCGAATCTCATTCAGATGCAAACAGTAAGTTAGCTGACGCCATGTTCGCGTGACAACGTGCCGGTCGAGTGCCAGAAGGAGTACAGATTGCGAAGGTTTGGAATGCATTGTTTCTAGTACAGTTGTGACTCTTTGGTGGAAGCGTCGTTAAGTTGCAATTAAATTTAAATTTATACAGACGCTTATGAGGTTCAGCTCAGCACAGGTACCCATCGGTTTGTTAGAGCTTTTTTTAATATTGTTTTACAGTATTGAAATCGGGTGCCGTGCGATTGTTGATTAACAAATTGGTTGAACGTAGAGCATTACTAGCCTATGTAAAACGAAGTGAAGATTTCATTATGGTGGGCGCGAGCAGCCATTCTTGAGCATGCGCTGATTCTCTTTGGCACTTGGCATGTTGGGATACACACGGAACGGATCTGGAAGCAGCTGGAAATAACGCGAGAGCATGTAGTTGCTTGTGCCTCTAACCCAAACCTCTACATCTCTGGTTGGATACAGGGACCATCCAAGTAGGAGTGAGAATAAAGATACATACACAGATCTTCCTCATGAATCGATGTAATTCACGAAGCTTACCTAACACCCATCAATCTAACCCCCCTCTACCACCATGTCCGCATTTAACTGTTAAGATGATTGTTATGACCGTAAGCCTCTTAGTTGTTGTCGCAAATGACGGCGTTGTTCCCGCGTACAGTCTGTTGAGGTTGCTAGCCTGGCAGGAAGTGCGGCTGGTCGCATCGTGAGCGAGTCACGTTCTGTACACAACCAAATCGTTTTGTAATTAGATTATGAATCCTGGTATAAACCCTGAATGATGAGCTATCCAGTGAGTTGGTGGTTGTTTGGTTGTTTGGTGGTGGTTTGCCCAGTCCCCATTATGTAACTTTCGACTTGGTTAAAAAGTAAGTGACTGGTGGTTTCCTGACTTCCTGGATATTAGGTGGATACACGCTAGTTCTTAAAGCTCTTCCAACTTCTTATTTCGACGTAAGGTGATGGTTTAAGATAAAGCAACTTGAAAAAGTGGTTTTACGTGGATATAATGGACCTTCTACTGATTGTATTTACTTTTCCTCTCTTCAGGTTTAAAAGATGGCAACGCTTTCAAAGTAATGGAGTCCTCCAACGTCCTACAAAATTCGTTGGACCTCTACGTTAAATGTAAAGAGACAATATTTCTAATATCCAAGAAGGCTGCCTGCGATGCCTGTCCATTTCTTAATAAACTTCTAACAGACTGCCGTGTAGAGTACGCATGGCAACTGGATTTCGGATCCTTCCCCGAAGATGTTACAGAAATATTTCTACACTATCTTTATCACCAACAAATATCACTGTTTAAAGATCTTTCTTCTGTCATGCTATTTGAACTTCTGAATATAACTGAATGGTTGCGGGTAAGTAAATGATGCAACGTAACAAAGACTGGTATGCAGAGGTAGTTGTTTTTTCTTCGTCCCCTTATTCTTGAGTTGATGTACTTTCTTGTAACATGGCATGTAATCCATTAATCAGATCAAGTTTGGTATGAACAGGCGACCTGCACATTGTACATCCCACTAGTCCCCACAGCCGTATACTTTTTGTGTTCTTTTTTTATATTCAGTGGCTCACACTAAACATTCGGCGTATTTCAGGCTAGCTGGAAATAAATTCGACCAATTTCGAAGAGACCCCGGGTTGCAGTACATACATAAAAAAATGAGTGGTTAAACCATTAATTTGGAAATTAACTAGAAAAATAACTGTGTGGGGAATAGCTGGAGAAAGACTAGGGATATTAATTTTCTAATTTGTATATAGCGTATGTACATAGTGCATATATCATTGGTAGCTTTCACTTGCTGAGGGGAGATTGTAGTGTTGGTACCCAGCATTATCCTGGCGTATCCTAACTGGTGTACCTTGACTGTATTGGGTGTACCTTCGGGTTACACCCCTTTCCACTAACCAGTGATTGCATAGTAACTCATTAGGCATGCACCATATCCATGACGCATACCTGTATAACCAAGCATATATAAAACTTGGGAATGCCACCAGTGGGCGCTGCCCAAATGTCACCTAAATATGACTCCTGTCATCATCATCATTTACGCCCGAACCTAGAACATTACAGTAAATATGGTCATACAGCTCAGGACCACCACTATCTTCCTTGCCAGTCAAAGCATTTTTTTGCTAGTTTTTATTTTTTCGTTTTCAATTTACCACATTGTAAACGATTTGAGATGAGCTGGATGAAGACTGGACGTCAGAATTTTATTCGGGTCACAAATAACGTTGCATTCTCGACGGCTGTCAGTTTATTATTGGACCTGAGCACAATTAGCCGTGTACTGGGCATCGTGTGGTGTTGAGAGATGTTCAATGCACAAATAAGTACCACATAAATTATCTATTTAACGCCCATGGGCTGTTAAAATTAATTCAATAAAAAAGGGGGTAGGCCATAACAAAGTTGTAATTCATTTTTCGTATCTGCTGTCCAGGGATGATTTGTAGCCTAGCTCCATCACGAAAAATTCGGCGGTTACGTGATCATTCACTTACATGATTTGGATTCGATCTAGCATTAACACAATGCATTTATTCTCATTTTCAGAAATGCAAATTTATATTAGTTATTTAGTTTCCTTTGTTTATGATGCTTTTAGTCAATTTCTAGCAGAAAAATGTTAGGGGAGGGGATACGTACTTTACCAGGGCTGGTGAAGGGATGATTTACGGTCACTGAATAAATTCAATACTATACAAAATAGGATGCATAGGTCTTAATATAATATAACAAAACACATGTACAACCAAATAGGAATAAGGAACACCAAATCCAACAACTACATGAACCACAAAGAATTAACTCGGGTCTACAACCTGTTTCCATTATGTATTTAGCACAGCGTAGAAACAAAAAGTCTGCTCTCTTCACTTTGATTTGCTCGAGTTCATTTTGGTCATAACTTGTTTTTTTTTACATTTTGTTGTATGAATATTTTAGATGACTAAAGAATCCAACATTATTTTCCACTACCTGTTAAAGACGAACGATCGAGGGGTCATTTTTCTAGTCTGGGACTTGGCCACCAGATTTAAAAACAAAGTCATCAAGAAGCTTGTGGTCAGGTGCATCCTCAGCAACTTGGGGCCGCTGATTGAAAAAGATTTCTTCAGTCGAGGTCGTTGGGATCTGTTGAAGGCGTTGATGGAAGTTTCAAGAGCTGAGAATGTGACCAACATTAACCTGCTTAAAGGCGTAATTCAATGGGTAAATTCGGACAAACTCCACCGGCAGGCATATTGCGGCCAGATATCGCAGTGTATTGACTGGATGAACATTAACCGAAATGCTTTGGCCACTTTGTCTAACAATGAGCCTTTGGTGCGGATCTGTATGAAACTTGCTGGACTAAAACGAATTAAGATAACCAAAAAAAAGGAAAGAAATGTAAGTATGAGGTTACTCGTGTATTTTATCTTACCTATTTTAGTGTTGCACAATGTCAAATTACCTTACCAAAGTAAGGGCTCGTTTATGCAACGACAGTTATCTCGCTCACTAGCTTTTGCGTGATCAATACTAAATTTGATGGCTACTTCTCGCCTTTACCGGAGTATGTGGCTTTCGAGTTGTCTATGTGTATTAGTAACCATGGCAACGATGCAGACGCAAATCTTCTCGGCGTACGATTCTTCAACATTTGAGCGTCGATTTATGGCAACAAGAAAACAATTTTTACTGCAGTACAAGACGATGGACTGTTTTTCGCATGCCGGCATTCGGTGATTTGTCTTCGATTCAATAGCCACGAAATGGACGCCATGTTGGATTTTGAATTCTCGCTGCGAGAAGCTATTTATTCTACCCACGTTTGATCATTGCTCGAAGCTGTACGTTTGAGGGAGATAGCAAATTTTGGAAATAGCGTAACATGACAACAATCTTGCAGCAATGTTTAAAATTACTGTTGCACTTTGTTCTTTATCCGTGTTGTTATTTATAATGCATACAATTTGTTATCTCTTACCGCATTCATTTAGTAGCAACGGGAAACTAATCATAAATAAATAACGGTTGACCAGCAAATAGCATTCGGCGAGCGAGAATGACTTGTTGCATAAACGCGCCCTAAGGGACTCAAACTAGTGTTTGCAGTAAGTACCAAGTGGTGATTTATTGCAATTGCGCAGGCTTAAATGCCTGTGTACAGCTGTGATTGGTTGACACCTAATACACTGATTGGCTGAATAGAAACAGGGTACACACTACACAACACATGCAAATTAGCAGTTGAGTAATATTATACCAGGTTAAACGAATGAAGCAAGTGTGTGCAGACAAGGTGCACACACACACACTCTTGAACCCTAAACACACCAGTTTGTACCTTGTTTGGCTGACAAGAGTGACTCGAGCGTGGTCCCATAGTTGAAAAAAATTTGATTTTGTGTGTCTGTCTGTCCTCTCGCGTGTGGCTATTTGTTTGTCTGTTTGGGAAATGACAGCGTTCATAAATTGTGTTCTGCTTAGCTTGTAATTTTGTGGCAAAGTAACTTTGGTGGAAAAAATTAATGATTTCGAAGATGAAATATTTTGTACCGCAAATATTTTCATAGGTTCACATTTTGCATGGGACTTAATGCAACACCACCCTTCGTCAGCACACTTTTTCCTTTCGTGTGTTGAACACTTGGAATAAGCTGCCACCACACGTTGTCAGTGCAACCTCTGTTCTGCAATTCAAGGAGCGCCTTGACACAGTGGTCCCAAATTTTATCAGCCCCTATTGTTTCAAGAACTGGTAACTTTGTGGCTCACTCGTGCCAAAAGCATTTTGTGCTTCCTGCCGAGAATCTTTTAATTTCAATTTACTATTCCAGAATTCGGGAATGACTGCTTTTGCAAGGAGTCATTGTTGTCACGTGTATTTGTTGCACGTTAATTTCCGACTAATTTCCAGGAATATATTAATGATAATGATATTGTAAAATTGTGTCTATCGTACTATTCGGGATTTTTGTTATATTTTTTCCTTTTTTTTTAAAGGTGGCTGTTGGTAGCAGGAAAGAGTACCCAAACAGAAGTTCAAGCGCTCATCCAAAGGATGTCCTGCAAAATCCTTCCAAACAAGGCATCTTAGTTGTTGGACTCGAGAGCAAAAGCAAACTTGTAATTCGAGTGTATCACCCTGATGCACGAGAATGGACAGTAAGCCTGGATGTAAGTTAACTGACTGACAGGTCTTCTTTTTCCAGAGCCTCCTACAGTAAAGGTCGAATCAGTACATCCCCCCCCCAAAAAAAAAAAAAAATTGAATTCTTCTACCATAGACATAAGAAACAGGGGAGCCCCTGTAGGTGCTGCCATCTGAACACCAAGCCACCTAGTTGCAAGCTAACCCACGACAGTTTTCAAATTCTGCCAACGGATTGCTCCACTTACCATAGCTATATCTTGCGTCTTTTGCGTAGCATTGTGGAAGGCAAAGCTGTTTCGGCCTTTACTGTAGGAAGCTCTGGTTATTTCCCACCAGGAGCGTCATAAAGGAGCGGCACAAAGGACAGGAGGGTCTGTAGGACTTGTCGGAGTGTCCATGATAATATTTCCCCATGTTCATTTCTCGTTTTGGTCCGCGACCCCCAAACGACCAATTTTAGAACGACTTGTCGTAACTTTTTTTCTGGAATAATCCAGGTTAAAAATACGTTGTATTGGTTTCAACCTTTATAAATAGGTATACGTAAACTGTCTCTCGGCAAGCAGCAGCTCTGCGTACAACAACGTTTAACGATTTTGAAGCGAAAACGGAGATGGCTTTTTCGAGCCAAGGCCAACTGGGGTAGAAACTATGCATCTCGCTTCCTGGCTCGATGCCAGTTCGCGTACTTGCCAGAAAGATGATGCCTTTCAGAGTTGCGTTGGTAAAAGATACGATTGTTGATTCAATTGGTCTGGATTCGGGAAGCGAAACCCACAGCATCTTTTTAAGACGACCCTTGTGACAAAGAATATGCAGCGACTGTTACACCACAAACACTCCCTAGGTATGCATTTATTCGCTCCTGCTACTG
This sequence comes from Lithobius niger, assembly GCA_023313725.1. Classification (NCBI taxonomy): domain Eukaryota; kingdom Metazoa; phylum Arthropoda; class Chilopoda; order Lithobiomorpha; family Lithobiidae; genus Lithobius; species Lithobius niger. The sequence continues at coordinate 58,380 of JAHWFP010262365.1, forward strand.
CCGTTCATGGAATAAGGCACGTTTTTGGTTAAAATAGTTTTTGTCCCTGACACAAGCTCCACAGTGGGCGTCAGCAGATACTCTGCCTTTACGATATTGAGCGTGAGGATGTACTGTACATATTTAGCCTAATAATTTCTTAGTATTTCATGGAATAATATCCAAGCAATCTACACCAAAGCCATATTTTTACTTTTGGAGTAAGCATCCACACGAAATTATGTTCGCTTGGAAAAATTGCTCAAACAAAAACTGCATCATAATAAGTCGGCAGGTGCTCCATGGTAAATGAAGCAGTAGTACCGAGGTTGTTTTTGCCCAACGCAGATTTCAAGATGTTTTGCTATAGTGTCCGCGGTCTATCTCGAGTTCGCCCCAAAACGAACACAGATAATCGATTGAATATTTTTGGTAGCAGAGTGCCTTGTTGATATCCTAGATGGTTACAAAAACAATGGCGGCCGTCGATTAAAACCACCCCCTCCAGGAAGACGTAGCCGCTCATAGAATACCTGCAGGACTCAAGATACGCTGCGCACACAATAGCTTCCGTAGTGGACGTGTTGCTATCCCTCCTCCTAAGCTATCTCATTGCGTCAAGGCTCGGCCTTTGGTCTCAAAGGTCTAGGATTTATTTCCGCTCAGGCAGTCTGACATTTTAAGTCCAAAAGGCAACGGAAGTAGGTTTGCATCTGTGTTTAGTTACTCCTTGTTCAGTGACGGAGAAATGCAATGAAAGATCAAATTTGTTAACGTTTGACACGCTCGATGCACCAGGGAAAAAAAAAACTTGCAACCGTGCAAGCAGATAAATATGACACTTCAGGTCTAATATTACAATTTTTTCAGTCTCGTTTATAAACTGTACAGATCCTCACTATTAAAGACTGGCTGTCGACAGGACAGGATACTTAATCTGAGGAGGAAAGAACAAGCAACTTCCCTGTTTAGGACTCTAAACCAGGTTCTTTTACTACCCAGCTTCTCTGCTGGTGCAAACCCACGAATACAGTATCCAAAACTATGGCCGGACTGGCTCAATTCTTACGACCGGGCTCATACCATTTTGGCCCATAAGATTAGCAGTTTGCCCCACCAAATTAGCATTTCGGCCCACCAAATTAGTATTTTGCCCTACCAAATTAGCATTTTGCCCCACCAAATTAGCATTTCGGCCCACCAAATTAGTATTTTGCCCCACCAAATTAGCATTTTGCCCCACCAAATTAGCATTTTGCCCCACCAAATTAGCATTTCGGCCCAACAAATTAGTATTTTGCCCCACCAAATTAGCATTTTGGTCCACTAAATTAAAAAAATTGGCCCGCTGTATTAGTTTTTCCATAAATTTACAGGCACGCACCCCCCCCCCTCCCCCTTTACAGCATTCAGTTGAATCGGTCATTACAAGATTAAGCACGTGAGCATTGCAATGAACAAATTACAAAAAAAAAACTCAAAAAAATAAAAAGAGGAGGTGCTGGCCCACTGGGCGATCGCACTGCAGCCCTCCTACCCAGTCCGGGCCTGTCCAAAACAGTTGATAGAGCACCTGGATGACGTTCTTGAGTTATGAGTCCTAGTCGGGGCAGTTGTCTTAATATCTTGTATTCTAAACAAGCGGTTGCAGCGACTACCTAGTCGCAACTGGTCTTCTGTACGCTTCCGCCTCTTTTGAAATGTTGAGGCGCACACCTCTATCATGCACTGCAAAAGTGATCTCTGTTATATAATGTAAAAGTAGTAAACATCAAAATTGCTGGTTAAAAATGTTTCAGCTTTTAGGCCTAATTTTTACCTACCGTTTTAATTTCGTAAGTAGCTAACAGAGATTCGGGTTCGAGAGTAGGCCTATTCATCCGTGCAACACGGTGTCGAGACTATTTTAAATGAAGTGTGTCGTTAACGAAATCTGTTTGTTTTTATGGTTGCGTGCCAATTCCTGCAACGCAACGCTCAAATGTTATTATTTATTGAGAAAGCTATAAGAAAGCATCAATGTTTTAATTTGCCGTGTTTTTAACTAATTTTTGGACTGTGAATCTAATGGTGTAAATCGTTGGTCTCTATCTGGTACCGTTCCGGAGTTGAAAAAGGTGACGGATGGATGTAGAGACAGGCGGACGGACAAAGTCGTCGCTATAGTCTTTCCAAAGTCGTCTTTAATGCTGCCTGCTTTTACAGTACCTTGCAGTTTATTGTTTACTTTCTTTCAGGTTAAAATGCCATTTATAAATAACTACAGCAGCTTATTCATCAACAGAAAACTTTATGTGATTGGCGGAGGTAATGTATGCGGCTACAAGTATGTGAAATGCTGCGTTTACGACTTCGTACAACACCAAGCCTTCGAATACGACGATATGAATTTGCCTAGATACCATTCTGGATTGCTTACTGACGGAGTACATATGTATGTCGTTGGAGGACTGGACTTACGTGGTGAGCCAACTACTAAGTTTGAGCAGATTAATCTGTCTGGTTGCAAGTTGTCCCCAACAGAATGGAAAGATCTCCCCGACATGAAGTCCAAACGATGGCACCCGGGGGTTGCAATAAATCACTTAGGTGATATCGTTGTCATTGGTGGCTACACCTACACTTGCGAACGCTATGACATCAACACGGGCACATGGTACAAAATGGCGCCGTTACCAAAGAGATACAGGTAAGAGTGTAAAATGGATTCAGGGTGTAGTGGGTTAAACGACCTTGTGTGAATGTTAGTTGTAAGTAGGTAGTCTAAGAGCTAGATCATATACAGGGTGAGGCAAAAGTCTGGTCACACGCAAATAACTGCCGATATAATGGTCCTATGTTAATTCTGAAGACACATTTGTAATGTAAGTGAGATATGGGGAAGCCAATGAACATATTTTCAATGACCTTGAAACAAGCATTCAAGGTCATCGGCATTCTATCTTCCAAACCGCGCAAGATACAGCAAAAAAGTGAATTACAAAGTTGTACGCGAGCATCAAACATGACAAACTGCGAAAACAGATTGAAAATCGGAGCATAATTGCAATAGTTATGCGGAAAACAAAATAGCAACAAAGTCTTCCCTGAATGTTTTAACTGCCATGCAGTGAAGCTTAGGGGCTGCCTCTACAAGCGAGTGCACTATGTGATGAGAGTCTTTCCTGCGTCAATCAAAGCAAGTGAACGAGTGCAGTTTAGTATGCGATGCAGTTGCGCCATCATTCACAACACACAAAGCCACGTTCGGTATGGGATTATTTTCTGGTTTTACATTTAGTATTTTTTTCCGGCGCTTGTGCCCCTTTGAGTGACATCCAGCCCGGTTGCCACAATCGCCAAAACGCATTGTTGTTACGAATATCCATAACTTCATTTCCGAAGGCAGAAAAACTTTTTCTGGGGACGTGGGGGTGGTCGAAAACTACATCCCACTTTTCGCCCCCTGTTACTAGAAAACGTACGACTAATGTATTGTTAAGGGATGATTATTTTTCTTGTGTTGTGAAGTGTATGGTACCACAATAAAAAAAAATATTTGAAGTAAACAGCGAATAAATCGAATTTTTCAAAGATTTTCTCCTCATTCCCTGGGGCCCTTTCATTCCTGTTCCTCTCAGCCGCCTCCCCCCCCCCTCCTCAGTTATATTTATGTTATGCCGTCCAGTCGGTAACATGTACGTTTGAATAATGCTTCAATTAGCCTACTACTACAAGGTAAAATTCCTTCCCCCCCCACCACTAAAAAAAAAAAACCAACGTTATTTGCGTATACGAATGCCCACACCTTTAAACCTATTTTCCCACCCGTTTTCGGCGCATTCTGATCGTAAGCCTATCCTGCATTTTTCTTGAAACATATTTCCTGAAAAAGCTGATGAAAGTACGTTGTTTTGAAGGGGGGGGGGGTATGTGCGTTGCCCTAGGTGGCAGAAATATAAATCTATCTTTGCTAGTGAGCAAGTGACGCTAATTCATCTTGTCAATTGTTTCCTGTTAACCATTAACTTATAATTTACCCTTTAATGGAATTAATCTGTAATGAGATAATGATTTAAGAATCTGGAAAGTGCGGGAATTCAAAAGTCCAGGGTCCCACCTCTGGGTTTAAGTGAGGGCATTCGTAACGGCAAAACGTTTTTTCATTGCTGGGGTGATTGTTGCGACCGACCTGGAAATCACTCAAAAGGGCATTAGGATTCAGCCCCCCAAAAATAAATGTAAATTAAGAAAGTAATCACATACTGAACGTGACTTTCTGTGTTGTGTTAGGCCTAATCCGTATTCGTGTTCGTTTACTGCAATCTGAAATTTAACTGCACTCATTGCTGCAGGAAAGACATGGCTCGCATGCACTCGCTTGTAGGGGTAGCCCCTATGCTTCACTGCGTGGCAGTTAAAACGTTCAGGGAAGACTTTGTTGCTATATTGTTTTCCTCATAACTACTGCAATTATGCTCCGATTTTCAATCTGTTTTCGCAGTTTGTCATGTTTGATGCTCGCGTACAACTTTGTAATTCACTTTTTTGCTGAATCTTGCGCCGTTTGGTAGATACAATGCAGATGACCTTGAATGATTTTTTCAAGGTCATTGAAAATATCTTCATTGGCTTCCCCATGTCTGACATACGTTACAAATATGTCTTCAGAATTAACTCAGGACCATTATATCGGCAGTTATTTGCGTGTGACCAGACTTTTGCCTCACCCTGTATGATCAAAGGATATTTACCCAAAATTGTAAACTTCTTCACCAGAGAATTTCCCTGAAAGAAATATGTTCTCTTGATTGTGTACTTAATTCGTCCAATCACAACCGAGTTACAGTGATAAAACTTCAGTAGCTTTGGCTAAGTTCATTGGCGAAATTTAAACCTAAATCAGTAAGGGAATATCCTGTAACTTTCATTCGTCGACGAACAGCAAAACAAAACATAACCAGCGCTAGCCAGCATTTAAATGCTTCTGGGCGTCGCTCGCTTCAAATATTACAGTGTCGACTTGTTACGATATGTTTGTTGGATTCGTGTAGAGTGAAAGTATATATTTTCCTACCTTAAACAATCCGTAAGGCCTTTCTTTCGAAATACACACTGTTGATCGTTTGCATAACCTAGGTATGCCTGCAGTCACACGTAGAAGAGCTGCCGAACTTGGCTGCGTCGTTAGGCCTAATGTAACCTAATGTAACCACTATATTACATATTTGATTTTTAAAGAAAAAGACTCAGAAAAATAATAGACTCGTAATAGACTTGTAATAGACTCAGAAAAATTTACTTATTCTGTCAATTTTATAAAAAGCCAAAATATGTACTACATTTAATATTTTATTATTACGGAATTCTTTAAAGTAAATTGTTTGGAGATGTGCACCAACAAGACTTTTTCAGCAGTGGCAAATATCAATTTTATACTCGGCGGCTAATATTTGGAAGGTAGCAGCGTACTTTCATAAATTTTTTAATTCTGCATGCGTAATTTAGTGTGTTGAATAATAAGAAAAATGACGAGAAATTTTCTAACTAAACATCTCCTGAGCTATTGGAAATTATCAATTTTTTCAAAACTCGTGTTTTTGTCCATTAAACTAGCTCGTGATATTTTTGGCAGGTAATTTCTCTCGTGCTTCACACTCGTGAAATTAATGTCTGCTAAATAGCACTCGTGAGTTACAGAGGCAAGACACGCTGGTTGAAAAAAAATTATCGATAATTTCCGTAGCTCTTGAGACATTACATAAGAGTATCTCCCTCGAATTTTTTTTTAGCCAATGGGAAAGGGATATTTTTGACGAATCAGCCAATCACAGCCCGCTTATTCTGATCAGTACTGTGAAGGGTCTACCAAGCGAGTGCTTATCTGATAAGCTACACTTGTGGAAAAGCGGTAATCAGGGGTCGAAACTAGTTGGCACTACACAAAGCTAAAATCGCATTACTTAAACGTGCTAAAAAGACTTTCAACAATCGAAAAGTAAAGAAGGAGAAGCTAAGTTAAGTATGTGAGATAGGTTTTAGGTTAGGTTGCATTTGTTTTGTTTTCGATGGGACGTCGATTGCTACAACGACTCTGCTTCTGACTGGTGCTAACTAATGAAACCGTCGTAAAGAAGAATTTTTAACATGGCGATATAATTGGTCGTTAGGCTCTATTCGTTTATTTCTGCGTTACCGTAATAAGCTTCACAGGAGCTGTACATTGGACTTCGGGTCCCAAACATTTCTTTACTTGAGAAATGATCACATGAAGTTATTTTATCCATCTTTCAGCCACAACCAGTTTGGTATTCATAGCAAACAGGATAGCAAGCAACACACGGGATTTAGTTATACGGAACATGTCTTAACTTAACAACGGCGCACCAACTAACAATTTGCCGTCAGATAAATACAAATAAATACCAAGTATGGCAGTAAAATTAGTAGATAGTTGTATTATCACATAAATATTTTTAGTTATTTTATTACTAATGAACTGGAGAGATCGTTTCCGCGATCGTTTCCATAGCGATGCTAACTACGAATGTCTGCGACCCAAGGCGTCATAGACTCTGACAACGAAAGTGATACAACGAGCGAACAAACAGAATTTCCATTAAAGTGAAACGAAGCCTGTTTTGATAAATTAATACAACTTTAAAACAAAAGTAGAAATACTTAAGATATGCAAATAGTTTAACATGCACGTTATTTTACAAATACAAGTAAGTTTTTTTTAAACATTATGATATGATTAGTCACTAACCTACTTGGGTGAAATGGTTATCAGTAACTGCATACGACAATAAGTGCAGTCTATATCACGTAAGCTACAGCTAACAGACTCACTAATAAATTAATAAAAGCATAACAACGTAAATAGTAAATGTAGAAATTCTAACATACGCCCATAAATGTTTGTAATTGATTTGTTAATAAACTGACAAGAGTAATTCTCAAGAGACACTCTAATTAACTACCCCACCTGCGCATGTAGTTATTGATCTTTTTGGAACATTGAAGTTTTGCTCCCGCTCGTGCATGTGTTGTGCAATACGCTCCCTCACCTTCAGCTCGGGATCTTAATAATTAGCCAACACAAGTACTCACGAGTTTGATGGGAGCAAAAACTTTCGTAATCCAAAAAATTATCGATAACTACGATTGTACTCGGGATCACAGATTAAAGAACTCTCCCTCTTACATATATGACACTCGCGCGCCAAGTGTTGACTCGTTTTTTTTTCTGCTGAATCAAACTTCGCACTAATTCGCCAGCGCAGCCCACGCGCAGCGATCGCCCGCGAGGATGCGGTGTAATTAGAACGACTAGCACAGGAAATATGCATGCATGCGCTGTGAGAACAGCCAGCTGATGAGAAATGAAATGGTAATTTTAAATGGGTTTTTTACTCAACCACGTACATAAATTAATAAGAAAACAAGCATTTGATTTAATGAACGTTCACTACCATATGATTCGTAAACAAAATCATGGGAATCAGCAGAAATACTTTAAAAATATTACGACTACGTCTGCTGTGCTATTTTGACTAATTATTAACCTTATCCTGTGGTTTTCATAACGCTACCGTAGCGGCAGTAGGTTTAGATCGTTTTTGTGTATCAGTTTCGCTGTCTGCTCCCTGCTAGTGACATCTGGCGAATAAAGTGCGAGGCTATGATTCATCGCTCCGACGCGTCGCTAAAACGAGGTCCCATTTTTGAAGCGCTGGCTGAGTTACGAGTGTCGTATCTGTAAGGGGAGAGTTCTTTAATCTGTGCTCGAGATATTACCTGTAACATCCTGAAGGTATAACAGTAAGAAATAAGTGGTCGTGGACCCCCCCCCCCCCCACCCCCCTTAAAATGTTTTATGGCCAGAAAAAGTTAAAATACCTGGGGGGTGGAGAAGGGCTGCAACTAGGTTATTTCACGATTTTTGACCTTAAAGCATTTAAAATTGGCTAAAAGCGTTGTACATAAAACAGATTAAATAAACTAGTAGACTAATAAAGTTAAATTCCTGAAAAAAATTAGAAAGGCTTTGCATTAATGCTAGACCAACCCCAGATCATGTAGGTGAACGATCGCATAAACGCCGAAATTTTCGCGATGGAGTTTAGCCCAAATACCCTCCTTGAATAGAAGTAAGTTTCGAAAAATGAATTATAGCTTTATTATGGCCCACCCCCTTTTTTATCGAATTAATTTTTTCAGCCCATGGGCGTTTAATAGGCGATTTAAGGTAATAACGTCAAAAAGGCAAGCAACTTGAACAAAGTTGTCTGTAGCAGACTCTTTTTACGTTAAATATTTTTTCCAGGAAGTTGAATTGAATGGGGGTGTAGGTGCAAACATACGCTCAGAAGATGCTGCGCACTGGCTGTAAATGTCGTTTAGCCTCCATGCGAAATGCACTGAAAGGATACACTTTTGTCAGTTTTAATTCGAAATGTATACTGCCAGGGCACAATTCGTCTGGCGGCTGTTCAAGTACACAGCTTTGTGTAATGCCAGTGTACAATTCATCTGGCGGCTGTTCAAGTACACAGCTATGTGTAAAGCCAGTGTACAATTCGTCTGGTGGCTATTCAAGTACAGAGCGATGTGTAATGCCAGTGTAAAATTCGTCTGGTGGCTGTTCAAGTACACAGCTATGTGTAATACCAGTGTACAATTCATCTGGTGGCTATTCAAGTACACAGTGATGTGTAATGCCAGTGCACAATTCGTGGTAGCTGTTCAAGTACACAGCTATGTGTAAAGCCAGTGTACGATTCGTCGGGTTGCTGTTCAAGTATACAGCTATGTGTAAAGCCAGTGTACAATTCTTCTGGTGGCTGTTCAAGTACACAGCTATGTGTAAAGCCAGTGTACAATTCGTCTGGTGGCTGTTCAAGTACACAGCTATGTGCAAAGCCAGTGTACAATTCTTCTGGTGGCTGTTCAAGTACACAGCTGTGTGTAAAGCCAGTGTACAATTCTTCTGGTGGCTGTTCAAGTACACAGCTATGTGTAAAGCCAGTGTACAATTCGTCTGGTGGCTGTTCAAGTATACAGCTATGTGTAAAGCCAGTGTACAATTCTTCT
>JAHWFP010262369.1:0-13158 GCA_023313725.1 Lithobius niger
AAGGGGTGGGCTCCACTCGGCTCTCACCTTACGTGGCAAAAACTGCAATTTTTGTTATGAAGGGCCTCCACTGGGCTCTCGCACTCTGTGGCAAAAACTGCATTTTTTTATGAAGGGGGGGGGGGGGGGGCCTCTACTGGGCTCTTGGCTTGTGCGGCAAAACTGCATTTCTTTTATTTTATGCAAGTGGCCCACTGGGCGTTCGCCTTGTGTTGCAAAAACATTTTTCTTATGAAGGGGGCGGCCCCTATTGGGCTCTTGCCTTCTTGTGTGTCAATAACTGATTTTTTAGGCGGGGGGGGGGGTGGGGGTGGGGGGGGGGGGAGGGGCTTAACGTCACTGCCGCTTCCAGGCCCTACATTTTAAGTTACGCCTCTGATAACAGACAGCTGCTTGGTAATTGGATCATCTGAAAGGTGGTGAAAAACGCTCGAAATTGGTTTAGTCAAACGTCAAATTCGGTCGACGAGAAGTGATCATTTTCAATTTGCTTTGTTATCGATCTAACTAGGTTTACCGAGTCCGATATTGGGTTCGGCAAAGATCGTTAAATATCGGAGTATGATCATAGCGGAGCTACGCTCCAATAAATGAGCTTTAAGTTTTGGTTTTCGTGAATTTTGTTGAAAAAATCGTCTCTGATCAACTTAGTTTGTGAAGTGGCGGAGACGAAAACCTTTTTTTAATGTATTTACGAAACGTGTGCACAATTTCCTGTTGTAGCAATAATTTATCCGCAGTGTGTGAAAAAAAATATCCCATTAATTTTGTTAATGACATCGTTTCTCTTACATGGGAGTCAACGTAAAAAGGAGTACTATATCGATCCAGTTGTATTATGCCGCGTGTTATCATGATTGAAGTCCTCACGCCAGCAAAACTAAAAAAAAAATAAAAATAATATATCGTTCCCATTGAATATTTTTCGACGAAACTTGGCCAGATAGTATGGGAAGTATATTTATATCTACCCCCAAACAAAACTTGTTAAGGATTCCCGCGAAGGATAAATTCTTCCATGCGGTAAATAAAGCTAGTTCTTAGGTCATTTTACAGGTATTGCTCTGGAGATGTGCCCTTTTCATATGGACCTTTCTAATTGGTCAAGTGGTTCAGGGGTTAGGGAGAGAGAAAGAAAATTTATTGGGGTCACAGCCCGTAGCTACATGCCACATGCTACATGCTACAGGGGTTAGGGAGCTCCAAAGGTCCAAATTGATTGTTTTACATTGGTTTAAACATTGGTTTTATGCAACAATGCCAAACTGACAATTAAAGAAATTCATGCTCATATATACATATTATCTGGATGTTATCGTTTTATCTTGGCGGGCGACACACTAGCGTGTGTCTTGGTAAAAAATTATGCAATTCTGTGCAAGAGTAAAAGTAGGGAGCCACACGTAAATTTAAAAACTGTTCACTTGTTGTTGTTATTGTTCTTCTTGTTATTACGAGTGCCACCGTTTCAGAAAAAAAACTCTTTTAACTCCCTGAAATCTGAGACATGCTCTAAGCCAGAAATTTCCTTAGCCGGTGCGATTAACTTGGCGAATGTTTTGGTGTGTTGATATCACATCTTTGAAGCGCCGAACCATTCCGAACTTGGCGGCCCCTTTTACCAGTTTTGGTTTTTGATATCATACACGCAATTACGCATGCAGGGTGGTCCAAAAGTATGATCACAGCAAACATCTCTGGAAGTATTGGTCGTAGAAAGGTAAGGTTGATATGATGAAATATGTCACACGTGGCGAGTCCCATGGCATCAACCAGAATGACCTTGAATTGCCCTATCAAGGTCATTCAATTTTTATTTTTGGAACCCTAAGAGATACGACACAAAAGTCAATTGCAAAGTTGTGCGGACTGACAGAATAAACCTCCTACAGAAAGCAGAACTGAGATAGCTTCATAATTACAGGAGCTACGAACAAAACAAGAACGGCATTGCAGTGAAGCACACTTTGCTTGCTGTTATACTGTAGGCGTGATTTACCTTTAATCACGTAGTAGAGTTGGTATGCTTTCATCCCGATTCCATAATTATAAAATAACTTTCAGCAGTACATGTTGCAATAAATATTGGATGAGTCTAGTGGGGAAAAGGGGTACGCATTGGTTGCTTAACCCTTTGTTAGCTGCACTGCAATGTTGTTCTTAATTTGTTCACAGCGCTTGTGATTGTTGAAGGGTAAAATGAAAGAAACCGTGTTTCAGCTAAGCGCATATAGATTTAAACCAAACTAAGCTACGTTGTTAATTTCGAGGCATTGACAGCTAGAAACGATAGAATGCCGTATTTATTTCGCAGATGCAGGCTTTCAGAGCTGAGTTGAATTGTTTCAAAGTGGCCAGCAACAATCGACTGCATGCATAAGGCCGGGTTTACTCAACGGCTCGCTTTTGCATTCTCGCAGCTAGAAGCTAGAAATCAACTCAAATTCCAACATGGCGGCGGTTTTATGTCTTTCGCCTCGCAACGAAAACGGCAAATAACGTGAGTTCAGAAGCGTTTGGGAAAATTGTTTCGTCGTGAGGAATTCTTTATATTATTGGCACGGATTATAAGACTGCAAGTATTTACTCAAACGATGTCGGATTTAGCTAATACAGATAGCGTTGTTACCATGGCAACGACAACTTTGCCATTGTGATTAAATTCTCGCTGCGAGAATGCAAAAGCGAGTTGTTGCTAAACGCGCCCTAAACCTTTGTAGCGCGACGCCATAGCCGTAAAAAAGGTACACGGATTACAACAAAAACGTCAATAAAAAAGGGGGTTATATGATTGAAGTTTCACTTTGCTTGTTAAAATGTACACGGATAAAAACTGATGATTTTAAATTGTAATAAGCAAATGTACAATAAAGAGAAAATTGTTTTGTGATGTTGTCCTTTACCAACTAATTATCGTTAAAGCACAACAACACTCGAACAGATGCTATTTTCTAAATTGTGCATTTGCTTATTGCAATTAAAAATCGTCAGTTTTTATCCGTCTACATTTTGACAAGTAAAGTGAAACTGCAACCATGATTATGATCTTTTTTCACGGCACACTTGCCGTTTTTTGTTTGTAGACACAGGTTTGCAATATTGCGTGAATTCATCGGTATGTGCAGGATTTGTGATCACAGTTCTGTCCAGGATAGCAACTGCATTATTTTTGGACTTTGACACAGTGTAGGACAGAGAAGGGAAGTGGCCATTGAGGAATTGGGGAAGGTTTATTTTTTCAGCATTTCGTACGAGGGCGAATGAATAGCCAATGTAGCGTCTGATTTTGTTTCGTCAAATTTTGAGATTAAGGCTGCAGCAATTTTTGTAAGACTATTTCGGCCAAAAATGTTCAACTTGGGCTCCCCATGGGACCCTCGTCCATCTGTGCTATGAGCAGTGTTTATTGTAGTGAAAAACAGTTGTCTGGAAAATGCTTTTAATGGTGTTAATAAAGAGTAGTTCCTGGCTCCATCCCAGTCGAGGGAGACCGGGGAAGGTTAGACATTAATTTGTCAATGACGCAGTCTAAAATGAAATTCTCGTCAAGTGAAGGAAATACGGTAATGTGTCGAAGGAAATAAAGGAGAATTCTGGCGTAACTGTCTGTTTTCAAATTCAGAAATGACTATTAAATGACATTAGGTGTACTGTACTGACTTACGGTGAGTTCTTTTAGAAAAGGGACTAACGAGTTGTGAAAGGACTAGGTTTGGAGATGGGTTTCCACTGGTGATGAGGTGGAGTGGCTAACGTGGTGAACTAAAAACCTCCGGAAACTGGCCCCACAAAATATTACATTGGCATCTTCCTCATACCCAAGGTTTTTTTTTTTTAATTAATTAAAGAAAAAAAAGATGCCACGAAATGAACAAACACTTATTTGTGGCAACATAATCCATCATCAAAATATACATTTCTAGCAATTGCAAAAATCAAAACCTTCTCCACAATAAGTATTTTGCATAACTGGGTACGTCTTCTTCACAGTACCTTGTTGCCCTCTGTATTCATTTCTGTCCAAAAATCTATGTCAGAAACAATCATTTAGTAGTTTTTAAATTCTATTTTTATACCCTTAAAAACTTCTTCAACAAATTAACCCTGAAGCATAAACTCCTCAACCCTTTATTAATCCCCATCAATATTATTAATCCAATAATTTTACATTTTTTGCTTTAAGTTCATTATATCCTGTCATTGTTATCAATGTATTTGGTATATTATTGAATTTTTCACAGAATTATAATCCAGTAGTTATTTTTCCGTATTCATGAAGGTTAGAATAAATGGTCTTAATATTAAATCACTCACTAACCCAGGTGTAGCTGCAGCCGTTCAGAATCGTAAAGGTACTCGAAAAACTTCCAAAACCGACATGCATGGCCACTTATATTGGCACGACGAAGCAGAATTTGAACAAGAATCTTGTCCTACAAATCTAACGTTCTAAATGACGATCAAACAAACTCACACTCTTCCGACACCAGATAAAGAAAGGGCGCACCCCTGACCTGGAGAACGCACGAATTTTATTTCACGAAAAACAGTTTAAAGTTAGGCTAAATCTTGAAACTCTCCGCACTCTCACGCAAAATCACCCTGTACACAACCACATTATGCCGGAAAAACTATGTATTTAAAGAATTCGTGTCCCTATTTCACAAAAATTGGATATTTCCAATTTCTTCCACCAGGGCAAACCAATATAAATAGCTGAGCAAAAATCCAATCCTCACTTCTCAGCTGCACTAGTAGGCGAGAGGTCAGGTTTCCTACTGCCAGTTTTTAAGCTGCATTAAGTCCATTTTTTATTTTTATTTTTGCTCTTTGAGTTTTTACGTTTCTTGGTGTTTAAAGGGATATACCTCCCAGCGCCATTTTTCTCGATCCTCCACATCAAGTACGGCCCCAAAGGTCTATTTACTTATACCGTTAGTCTTAAAAATCCGTTTTAAAATGTGGCGTCTAGGAGATTTTCTGTTGAGTAATTGTTAACTTTATTTACTGCGTCCCACAGTACATGATGCATTGCGCGCTTACAATAATCATGACGTTTCATCTGTGTGTGTACACGTACTAATTTTCTAATAATTACCATGAAATCAAAAATCTAAAAGACTAATGCGGTAAAAATTAAAATTAATTATTCCAATAGATCGCCGAAGCAAAATTATAAGACACTAGCCTAGAAAATTATAACTTGTGTGTTAAAATACGAGAATCATTCCGATTTGTGACGACACAATTAATGCGCTCACGCTGGCTTGTCTATTAGGCGCAATGCCAACTGCGAGTACGGTTGCGTGGTCTTCGTGTACATCGGCTATTTTTTGTCAGATTGAACTATTCAAGTAAAGGGAACGAAGCTCTGTTTTGTATGAACGCTGATTTACGTTGGATTAGTGCGACTACTTCATTTTTTGTTCTTAATGTAATTCTGATAATTTATGTTTTTGTTTTTTTAATGTTGTTTCAGAATGACGCTGAAACTTGGAACACGACAGATCCGGACTTTTCGGATTGCTTCCAGAAAACCGTACTGGTTTGGGTACCTTGTGGCTTTCTCTGGTTTCTGGCACCCGTCCAATTGTATTCCATTGTTTATTCCAAGAACGAAAGGATTCCATGGAGTTGTCTAAGTTATTTAAGACTGGTTAGTGATATTTAACTTTTTATAGTAATTTTTTAGACCTTTTAGCATCATTAGACGACTTTTTAACTGGTGTTTTTTTTTTTACTAAGTCGATCGTGGGATTAGCTCTAGCGTTCCCTTGGTTGGCAATCGATCACTCTAACCACTGGACTGTGCTTGATCGCCTTCTTTGGGATCCAAGGGGACCTGTCACAATTTTAGCAGTGCGTGTTGGGACGTAGTTATATACCTACACGAACAAAAAAGTAAAACACGAAAACGCATAAACAAATTTGTTTATAATGCCTAACACATGGGAATGTCGAGGGAACTGTGCTACTAAAAATTCGTAAAAGAGCGTGAAGTCAAACGAAAAGATGGCGACCTAATCCCTGTAACTGCAGGAAGGGGAGGGGATGGTGTGGTGAAAATGAGGACCCGGCTATTTAAAGGCACGTCCAGGCCATTTTTTACAAAGTGGACATAAACCTGATATCAGTAATGCTATTATAAACTTGACCACCCAAAACCAAAATTGGTGTAAAAAGCCGCCTAGTTTCCAAAAAGGATCGGCCTTTAAAAGTAGTGATATCATTCAACCAGGGAAAGGCCGCCAAGGTTAATCCTATTAGCCAACTTAATCGCACCGACTAACACTTTGAAAGTTAAATGAAAACTAGAACATCAGTAGTGCTATTGTAAACTTGATAACAGTAATGATCTTACATAAAAACAAGCTGCTACAGCGACTGCCTAGTCGCACCGGTCTTGTGTACAGTTCCTCCACTTCCAATGTTGAGGCGCACACCTCTATCATGCGCTACAACAGCTAGCTATCTCTATTATACTAATCTAAAAGCAGTAGCTATCACAATTGTCGGTTAAAAATGTGTTAGCTTTTGGCCTATTTTATATTTTAGGCATAATTGTCAGCTTTTAGGCCTAATTTTAACAAGCAGTTTTAATTTCGTAAGTGGCAGCTAACGGAAATATGGATTGTATAGTAAGCCTATTCATTTTTGCAACACGGTGCGCCTACAGGCACACAGTTACAGTGTCTAGTTACAGTGACTAGTTTCGTATCGTCGAGACGATACCGAGACCAGGGATAGTCTCGTGCGTTCGAGACGAGACCGAGAACTCCCCGAGAAAACCGTGAAAACCGAAAGAGTGGGGGAAGAGGGAGATTAGAAGTTTAACTTTAACTTCTTCTGACCCACGCCATTTTTCTCTTGAAATCTGAACTCATCTGCTAACTTTTTCGTGGATTGTAAATGGTAATTTCAAATTTCCTGCATATCTTGTTTGGTGAAGAAATATTCACCAATCGTTAAACGTGTGATTCTTTTTCCAGAGCGTCCTAATTATTATGTTAATAGATGTCATATGCGACTTTTTTTTCGCGATACACCGAGTTGTGCAAGATGACTATGTATCCCCCCACCAAGCAGAAATTTACACACCTTTCTTCGTAGGAATTACACTGGTAAGTAATACTTCAATTAATTTGCGGTTGATGAGGTAAATAAGTAAAAATTCGTTCCTTACAGCGAAGACAAACTACAAGTGCGTCAACAAATGAAACGCTATTTAATTTTCGACAAATTATTTTTTGTCTTGGTCATAATAAAACTATGAAAAAAATACAATTGAAAACCCATGATAGCGTGAATTCACTGCAAACGATCAACCATCTTCGGTTACCAAAGTCTAAGATGGCGGATCGTTTGTAGCTGTGTATATGTAACATGCACTGTTCAAAAGTTCAGTACAATTACGATACAAAGGACGGGATGCAAAGGGTTTCAAAGGGTTTAACGAGCGTTAACCACTCCTGGTCAACTGCCCGAAGCCCTAAGGCCCTCCTTGGACGGGATGCAATGTACTGCTTAACAATAGAGATGAGGGCACATGACATTTTAATGTAAGAACTACGCCACCACGCTTATGGTTGAAATAACTGGAAACAAATTACCAGCGATTTTTTTTACCTCAGTGTTCAGATATTTTTTAACAGCATATAACAGTGTCAAGCGAAGGCAGATCGACCAATTCGAAACATCAAAGAATGGTAGTAGTTAGGGTGAGATCGGTCATCGCGTGGATCTAAGGCAGCTCAAGAAAGTCTATGCTAAGTGCCCTAAAACGCTCAAAATAGAACAGGAGGTACCACCAGATAACGACCTACTGACGCGATGTAGGAAAGATTAATGACCGTCAATGTCCTGCAAAAAGAAAGGAGACCCAACTGTGCTGGCATACTCCAACCGGGGAGAAACACTATCTTATTATAGAATTTATCTAGTAAAGAACGGTTTTTTTGTGGTGAGTACGGTTACTCGTGCAACTTACTTGCACAACTGATGGCTATGGCTTTATCATCAATGGCGTCGTTAAAGTCTTCTACAATTTAACAAACTTTGCCCCTTTCTTAACCATATAATGTTTTTTACCCTGCTCGTAATAATCCTATAATTTTTTTTTATAGATTTTGGCCGGTGTTCTAATGATTGCTGCCAAATATCGCGGAAAATACACATCTGGAGTTTTGTTCTTTTTTTGGCTGCTACTTTTAATATGTTGGATTATACCATTCCGCTCAGCTGTAAGAAACACGCATGTAAGTTGATAAAACAGAGTGAAAAAGCTAAATAAAGTTTACGACCAAATGAAATTTGCTATATGCAAGGAAGAAGCATTACAAGGTTGTCAGATGAAAGCATTTCTTGGGGGTAGGGGGAGGGGGGAATCAGGGGCAGGGCACCCGAAGTTAGGCCTAAGGTAGTTTTGGCATATTAAAACTCTAAAATTTGTGATCATGTTTGCTAATTCTAACGATATGTGGTACGCATGTTCTTTGAATTTGGCAACTAAGTTACGTTCATGATTTTTAATAACTTGGGAAAAATCCAAGATGGCGGCCTAAAATGGCGTCCGAAAAAGAGTGTTCAGTTTGTAACTTCCAAATCGTTCACCAATTTGAATATAATTTTTTGCTCTTTACTGTGTTTGCTGCGTACTTGGTGGCAAACTAACCTTGGCGGCCTTTCCTTGATTTAATGATATCACTGCTTTCTAAGGCTGACCATTTTGGGAAAATTGGTGGCTCTTTGTACTCCATTTGTGGTTCCGATTAGAAAGATTTTACTGAAAAATCAGGGTTTGTCGCCAGATTCCAATGGCATTTATAGCTTGTATTTAAAATTTAATACTGCTAGATAAAAACAAATTCATGAAATTTGGTTACCGGTCACAATTCCTTTATCTTTTTCAACTCCGATGCATGTAACACAAGTCAGAGCCATGTTCCAACAGATACGTAAATTTTTATGGTTTTAAGGCAATTTACAGAAATATTTTAACATGTATGTGTAAATTATGCAGTAAACTAGTTTACAGAAAGGTGCATATATTTCAAACCAAAATTACAATGGTCGGCCCTAGTAAGTAGTGATATCATTAAACCAAGGAAAGGTCGTCATACGAACCCTATTAACCAGCCAAATTGGCACATTAGTCTTTTCAATTTCTTTCGATTTTCTTTGCATTTTTGATTTATGACATAAGGTCAGGAGTGATCAAAAATTATTTACAAATATGATAAAATGCATAAAATAAACATCAATGTTGAGCCATAGGATTGTGCAGCATTGAGTCGAGCATGTTTCATCAGTAGTACCAAGAAAGTAGTAACTATAACGACGGTATTAATTTTGTGGGCCAAATAACATTTTGGAACAGAGTCGTCGTGTATAGAATAGTGTCATATTGATTACTGTTAGGCAGTAGCGTAAGGGTTTTGTACTGAGGGGGCAACACTAGGCATTTAGCCGAATGGTGTAGAGGGAGAACAGAATAAGAGCCCCGGAAGCTGATGCATTTTTGCTGTTTCCGGCATTTTCTGGCCTTGTAAAGTGCCGTTGGAAACATTTTTATAAAACCAGCTTTCCTGACTGCATTATACGCATAAAAACCATTTTGTAATGTAAATCTTTCAGTTTTTCATACCAGATACTTATTTTTAAAAAAACTGATACTTTGTTAGAAATGTTGGGAATTTTAAGCAAAATATGGAATTAGTAATTCTAACTAAATTTCTGATTTTCGTATTTCTCCATTTGTTACTTGGTTACTTTAGCCAGCTATGCAAAAAGTGCCTTGGCCTATTTGCCGAATAAGCTTTCAAAATCCCCCAGAGGGGGCGAATCGCCCCTGTCCCCCCCCCCCCCCACTAGTTACACCACTGGTGTTAGGAGTCAAACAGTTATGTGAAATCTGAGTTCATAGGCGTAGTATTTACAAATACTGCTTGGTGGGTCAGGATTAATTCTTCACAAACGCAGTTAACACAGTAGCGAAATAGACTTATACATTAACATAACAGTATGTGAACATTGAGTATGAACACATCCACTCATGTGTTTTACACATACGAAGACGGACACTGAGTAGCACGGAAGTCTATAATTATGAATTCAAGCGTTGTTTGCAACAGTTTCGGTGAATTGGCCAACAGTTTCGGTGAATTGGCCAACAGTTTCGGTGAATTTATATTATTGTATCCTGGTATACAATATTACTTCACAATAAATCATTTTTATTTATTTCAGCACCACTATGTCTTCACAATCACGACAACAATCATTTTTTTCGTTGGAACATTGATCCAATTCGTGTTATTTAGTTTTGCCGATGTCCCGAAATCGGTAAAAGAGATGCACAAGATCCAGGTAAAATTTGTCAGTTCTTAATATTTTGTAAAGCTTGACTACTTAATACTTGTAGTGATGCGTAAATCGTAGTTGGAAGATAGAATGATCATATAATTTTTTTTTTTGATTCCTCAGCATTTTTAATTCTTGAAATTGATTTGTATGAATTTTGTGGGGTTGTTGTTTTGACACAGTTGGTTTTGATTTTCGAAATGTTTAGACTCTGTTATGGTCACTCAGACACTCACTTAACTAGACCCTATGAACGCCTAACACCGTCATCACAATTCTTCAAAATAGTTTATGAACGTGTGATGAATTTCCTAATTCCTCTGTGACGTCACTGCTGATATGAAGCCTGTTGTTTCACGTCTAGTGATGCCTCCACCCTGGTAAGGACATTCATTATTAAGCCCTGTGTGGTCACCACACCATATCAGGGATATGAAGCTTGTAGAATGTGTACAGAGAGGTATATCAGAGGTTACTATGGTTTATCTTATAATCAACGTTTAACTAGTCCTTGTCTTGATTCATTAAAATTACGATGTCTACATGCGGACCTGTTTCTTTTCAAAATAATAATTTTAATTTTTGCATAGATTTCGGTAGCAAATTTTTGTTATCTATAAAAGTATTTTTAAATAGTTTTTAAAAATATCACTTAGCCACAGTTAAGCTATTTCTCTGCGCTTGCCAAAAAAAAAAGTGACACGTTCGTTGGCAATTTGAACGGTCGGTGTTGCCCATGGTTGAGAGAAAGCGGCACCGAACAAATCAATCGCATAAGTGGTGTTTTCGGCGGCCATATTGCCCACCCCAGTCATTACGCTATTTTTCATCCAAAATCCGGCCGGTGCTGTAGTAGAGCCCTGGCTGAACGAAGGGTAAAAGCGATTTTATAGCGATTTGTGCCGATTTTGTAGCGATTTGTGCCGACTTTATAGCGATTTGTGCCGATTTTATAACGATTTGTGTTGTCGAGTTGTGTTGATAATTATACGCAAAGATAATTTACAAACGGCGCAGATTGTTGCCACATAAGATGTTCCCGACAATTTAAAATAAGATACAAAGCCATTTGATTATCAGAAATAAACGTATTATCATACGTTATGTAACTGATAACAGCTCAGCAACTCCCTTGGCAACGCAAGCTTGATGGTGAAAATTTTGGCAGAACACAGATAAATTCTTAATTTATGGTGGCCATGACGTAATCAATGCTGATGCATTCGGTTAGTTCAGGAGAGTACTTAATAATACAGCTAATGATGAAATAGAATTCAGGGGTCAAAGGAATAATCGAGGGGGTATTAACTGGTCAAAATAGTGTACACCGGATTACTTGCAAACATGGATTACCAAAGATTACCGTGGATTACTAAGAATACCTCGGATTACTTCGGAATACCTTGGATTACTTGGAATACCTCGGATTACTGCGGAATACTTCGGATTACTTCGGAATACCTCGGATTACCAATGGATTACCATCTGATTACCTGCTAATATTAATAGGTAATCTAATGGTAATTCACTGGTAATCCGAAGTAATCCGTGGTATTCCGAAGTAATCCGAGGTAGACTATTATTTTGAGTATATTCTTAAACTTAGAGGATAAACTGAATACCAAGAACAATTCAGAAAACTACGGATTACCTTGGGTTACCTTGCATTACTTCCAGAAAAAATGAGTCAACAAAGTTTCTAATATCATACTGGATTACCCGGGATTATCTCGGATTACACATATAATTTTGGATTACTAGAATTTTACTTTAATGATGAAGTATTATTTCTACAGAGGGGGATTTCAGATCAACCATAAGCAAACATAGTTTCACTGATTCTTAACATTTAAAATAGTTAAACTAATAATAATAATAAATAATTAACTATGTATGTTTAATGTCATTAGTTCTAGTTACATCGACTACAAGTTATTTTATAGCACACCATCTGCACACTTCTTGATACCTTAGTAAGAAATGTGAGTGGCACACGTATACAAAATAGAAAATTATAGATTAATTAGTAAATTTAGTTACTTAAGTACATCGGTACAAGATATACATTTGACTGTTCCCTGGGTCAATTGTATTATCGAAATGTATTACATAATGTTCTGCATTTAGTTAAACGGCCATCACGAACCTCGTACACAATATGTGTTACTCGAGCTGCGAGCTCATAAGCTACGCACCGTACTGTACGCAGTCAAACAATAAGTATTGACACGATTTACAAGGCAGGCTGCAGAACCAGGTCTACATTAACTGAAACCCTAAAATCAGAGTCTGAAATCTGAGGGTGAAATGTGAGTCTGCTGTGGCTACCGCACAGGATGCCTCGCAAATTGCAAAACATGCGTTTTGGCGTGCTCAGGCTTCTTCACGTGACAAGCGTCGACATCTAGTGGTTGAAACAGCGACAAGGAATCTTCGGTTTACTTGGGAGGAATACGTTGGTGTATCAGATTACTAAAAGGAATACCTCGGATTACCGGAATACTAAAAGGAATACCTCGGATTACTGGAATACTAAAAAGAATACCTCGGATTACTGGAATACTAAAAGGAATACTTCAGATTACTGGAATACTCCGGATTGCTAGAGATTACCTCCGGATTACCTCAAATTACTGGATTACTACGAGGAATACTTCGGATTACTGGATTACTGCATGGAATACTTCCGGATTACCTCTG
The DNA here is from genome assembly GCA_023313725.1 of Lithobius niger. Lineage (NCBI taxonomy): Eukaryota > Metazoa > Arthropoda > Chilopoda > Lithobiomorpha > Lithobiidae > Lithobius > Lithobius niger. Next base: position 13,060 of record JAHWFP010262369.1, read on the forward strand.
ATTTTCTAAGTCGGAATACCTCGGAATACTGAGGATTACCTCGGATTACTAAGGATTACCACGGAATACCAGGAATACTACTGGATTACTAAGATTACC